>JAQZBX010068293.1:0-15773 GCA_029593785.1 Cabassous unicinctus
TCCTTTGCAATTGATTTACTGAAGACACCATATTATTGTTCTGGGACTTTCCCTTAGTCTGGATGTTCCTCTGTTCTCTGTATTTCCTACAAACTGGTATCTGGATCTAGGCTTGATCAGATTCAGGTTTGATGTTTGGGGGGAATATTCAGATATATGATTTCATATCAACCCACTTTAATTTTAATTTTGATGTAATGTCAGACTTGTAGAGTAGTACAAAGAATTCTCTTAAACTCTTTACCCAGATTCCCCAGATATTAATTTGGGTTAACACTTGGGTTAGTCTCTTTCTATACATGTGTGTATGAATGTATATATATGCAAACCAAACATATATTTATTTTCTGAACCATTTCATTGTTAGTTGTAGACCTAATGCCCTTTCACACCCAAAATAACAATATATATTTCCCAAAATGACAAGTTCATATTCTTTTAAAACCATCATTACAAATCAGGAAATTAACATTGAAACAATACTATTTTCTAATTAATAGACAATTCAGATTTCAACAATTGTCCCAATAAAGTTCTTTCTAGCAAAAAAAAATCCAGGATTATGTGTAATGGGACAGTTTCTTGTTCTTTGTGTTTCGCAACGGTTTGGAAGAGTACAGATCAATTATTTTGGAGAATATCCACCAATGTGGGTTTTCAACCTACTTTTAGAAGAGCCTAATGTTGATATTTCAAAGATTTAGTATTTTTTCTTCCTAGAAATATCCTATGGAGCTGTTCATCACCTCACATAAAATAGATGCATTTATTATTCATGTATCTTGGGTACTGAATTTTTTCCTCTAAGAAGTCTAGAAAGGATTATAAAAGTATTCTTTCAACTGTAGGCTTTTAAAGCAAAGGTATGAAAATTAGAGTATGCACAAGATAGCTTTGTCCTCACAGGTTTGGTAGTATAACACCCTGATTAATTGGTCAGATTATAGATCCAAGGGGACTTGGAGTATTTTTTTTTTTTTTTTTTAGGAGGTACCAGGGATTGAATCCAGGACCTTATACATGGGAAGCAGGTGGTCAACCATGGAGGTACATCTGCTCCCCAATGAGCGCTGGTTTTTTCATTTGTTTTTGTTTTGTTTTTAGGATGTCCTGAGGATCGAACCTGGAACCTCGTTCATGGGAAGCAGGAGCTCAACCACTTGAGCTACATTCACTCCCCGGGGTCTTCTTAAAGCTAAGTGAAACCTACTTGGGCAAACTGCTTAGCCTCTTGGTGTTTTGGTGTTCTTAGCTGTAAAAGGCAGGTGCCTTTTGTTTTTACCTTTTAGTGTTCTTTAAACATGCTTATATTTCTCATATCAAAAAGCAACAACAGCAGCAACAAAAAAACAAGCAAACAAAAACTCCTCCCTGGACCCTATCCACATCCCCTTCCAGTTGCACCCACAGTCTCCATTTTTTCACCACCACTCACTACCAATTCATTTCAGTCTAAGTTCAGCCACTATGACTCAGCCCAAATAATCTCACTAAATTCATCAGTTTTACTCGCAATTCTTACCTAATCTTTCAACAGCGTTGGAGCCAGATGATCGTTCCCTCTTACAACTGTGTCTTTCTTCATTTCCCATGATATCAAACTCTCCTCATTGTCTTCCTCTCTCTGCCTGCCTCTTCTCAGTCTCCTTTGGGGGTGCCTCTTCTACCCAACATATAATTGTTGGGCTTCCTCAAGAGTAAGAACTGAAGCCTTTTTCTCCTCTTACTCTACACATTCTCATCCTCCATTATTTCAGTTAACATCTACACCAGTGTTTCTCAAACTCAGAGTTACCTCATTAACGGGTCATAAAATCAATTTAGTGGGTTATGATTAGCAATTTTTAAAAAGTGAAATGGAATAGAATAGAATAGAATAGAATAGAATAGAAAACATCAGCATGTCACATGGAGTAAAGATAGTAGAAAACAACCTAAATATCCATCAGCAGATATATGCATTTTTTAAAATGTGGTCTATCCACACAGTAGAATGGAATACAACATAGCAATAAAAAGGAACAAAATACTGATACAAGGAACATCATAAATCAGGAGATGCCAAACTTTATCTGTAAAGAACCAATGTCTAGTATGCCACAAGGATGCCAATGCAAAGTACCAGAAATGTGTTGATTTTAATAATGGGAATTTTATTAGGGGAAAATCTTACAGTTCCAAGGCTGTGAAATGTCCAAATCAAGGCACTATCAGAGATGTTTTCTCACCAAAGTCGGCTGCTGGTGATCCTGGCATCCTGCCACGTGGCAAGGCAGGATGCTGGGCAATCTCTGCCAAGGTCCTTGCCATCCCCTCAAGGCTCACTGTCTCCTGGAGCTCACCTATGGGCAGTCAGGCATATGGCTTTGTCTCTTCCCAGCCTCCTCTCTCAGCCTTGGCTGCTCTGCTTTCTCCCCGAGACCAGCTGTGGCAGATGAGGCATAGGGCTCATCTCTTCAGCCTTGAGCTGCTCTGCTTTCTCCCCGAGACCAGCTGTGGCAGATGAGGCATAGGGCTCATCTCTTCAGCCTTGAGCTGCTCTGTGGGCCCAGCCTCCTGGGGGCTTTGTGCTTCAGCTTTGGCTGCTAGTGATCCTCGAGTCCTCTTTCACATGGCAGGGTCAAAAATGGTGGCTTCTTTTTTCTGTGTGTCTCCTTCTCAGTGTCTCCCTTTATATAAGCCTCCAGTAGTAGGGCAGAGATCCAACCTGAGTCACACCTCACTGACATAGTCCAATCAAATGCAATATAATCAAGTGATCTAATCAAGGTCCCTTAACAGAATCTAATGCAATCAAACAGTCTTGCACCTACAGGAATGGATTGGTTCAAAAACATCTTTTTTGGGGATTTACCAAACTCAAACCATCACAACCAGGTAGTAAATATTTTAGGTTTTGTGAGCCATACAGTCTCTGTCACAACTACTCAACTGTTGTTATAGTGTAAAAGCAGCTATAGCAGTTTGATATTATTTATGAATTCCTAAAAAAGCAGGATTATGTTTGTAAACTGGTCTGTTCCTCTGGGTGTGATCCCCTTTGATTGCATTGGATTCAGCTGAGATGCCTTTGATTAAATTATGTTAAGATTAGGGCTTTGATTCGACCACATCACTAGGGTGAAACTCAGGTTAAGTCCCTGCCCCCTTGGTGGGCTGATATAAATGGGCACTTATGAAGACACAGAAGAAGATATACAGGAAGAGAGAACTTTGTCATGGCACAGAAGAGGAGAGAACTTTGATCCTGCGGCCCGGGAAGAGAAACAAGCCCGTGCCAGCCTGTAGCTGAGAAAGAGGAAAGCTGAACCCTCACAGAGATCAGCAACCATCTTGCTTAAACATGTGGCAACTGACTTTGTTGAGAAACCAACCTTGAGTTGGACTCTTTAGGGCCTTGTAACTGTAAGCTTTTACCCCAAATAAATACCCTTTATAAAAGCCAACAGATTTCCAGTACTTTACATCAGCACCCCTTTGGCTGACTATACAGCAGCCACAACCAATACATAAATGAATGAGAGTGGTTGTATTCCAATAAAACTTTATGGACATTAAACTTTGAATTTCATATAATTTTTAACAGGTCACGAATATTATTCTTCTATTGTTTTTTCCCCAGTCATTTAACAATGTAAAACCATTCTTAGCTCTTGGGTCATATATTAACAGGCAGTGGGCTTGGATTTGACCCACAGGCTTGGTATGGATGAATCTCAGAAGCATTACACTGAATAAAAGAAACCAGACACACATGAATACATATATTGAATGTATACTGTATATTCTGTAATATTCCTTTTATATAAAATTATAGAAAAATCAAACTAATCTGTAAAGACAGAAAACAGATTAGTGGTTCCCTGGGGCCAGGGTTGAGGGTGGGTATTGATTGCAAAGATATGTTAGGGAACTTTGGTTGCAAACAGAAATGGTCTCTATCTTCATTGTGGTGGTAGTTACACAGGTATCAACATTTGTCATTGTCATTTGAACTGTACATGCAAAATAGGTGTATTAGTCAGCCAAAGGGGTGCTGATGCAAAGTACCAGAAATCTGTTGGCTTTTATAAAGGGTATTGGGGTAAAAGCTTGCAGTTACAAGGCCCTAAAGAGTCCGACTCAAGGTACCATAAGAAGTACTTTCTTACCCAAGTCAGTTGCCACGTGTTGAAGGAAGATGGCGGGCCTGGTCTCTCCTTCCTTCCTCTTAGGACTCTGTTGGCCCAGTTTCTTCTGATCTCATCTGTAGGCTGGCAAAGGGTTTGTATCTTTCCAGGATTCCTCAGCTCAGCTGCTCTGTTTGCTTCAGCTGCAAACTATCAGGCAAATGGCTCATCTCTCTTCCCCGGGCCACAGGATCAAAGTTTTCTCCTTTGCCATGTCTATGGAGCTCTCTTTCTTCCTGTGTCTTGTGTCTTCTCGAGTGAGTGCCCGTTTATATCAGCCCACCAAGGGGGCAGGGACTTAACCTGAGTTATACCCTACTGACATGGTGGAATAAAGCCCTACACTTAACAAAATTTAATAAAGGACATCTCATCTGAATCTTATACAATCAAAGGGTATCATGCCCAGAGGAACAGACCAATTTATAAATATAATCTCTCTTTTTGGAATTCAAAAATAATGTCAAACTGCTACAGGTGTATTTTATTATATATAAGGTAGACCTCAATAAAGTTGATTTTAAAAAATCAGAGGACATTACATGTAGTAAGGGTAATCTTTGCTTCTGAAACTTCCATTTGAGTTATATAGATTTACATACGCATAGTGATTGTATTTAGCATATCCTTTTCCACCCCAAACCCAGGATTCCTCCAGAATTTCTCATCCCACTAAATGGTACCATCAATCACCCAATTGTTCAAGTCAGGATCCCTGGTGTTTTCTTCCCTCACACACTTCCCCCTTTTCCACCCTCTTCCAACCAGGCTTGCCCCTTCTACCTCCTAAATGTCTCCTAAATCTCTCCACATTTCTACTTCTGTTGCCTTTGCCTGGGCTACTGCCATACCAAAATGTCCCTATAGCCAAACCATTATTAACTTAGCAACCAGAGGGCTCTTTTACATGTAGAAATCATTTCCTCTGCTCATGACCCTTCAGTTGTTCATAGAATAAAGCATGAAGCCCTTCACATGACCCTCAAGTATGGTGACATGGTCCCTGCCTGCTCTTCAGTCTTGACTAGTATTTTCCCCTTGTTCTTCCAATACAGCAAGCTCCTTCCTGACACAGTTTTCTTTGACTGAACTGTTCTTTCTTTCCTTCCCCTTTTTCTTGTTATGATGGTTTGAGACTTTTATGGACCCCAGAAAAATCATGTCCTTAGAGCTAATCCATTCCTGTGGGTGAGAACCTATTGTAGGTGGGACCTTTTTATTAGGTCACTTCAGCGAAAGGCCTTTTGATTAGATTACTTCAATAAGGGGTAACTCAGGGTAGGTCTTAATCTCTTACCGGATGTTTTAGTTTGCTAAAAGCTGCTGGGAGCAATGTACCAGAAATGGGTTGGCTTTTACAATGAGCTGTGAAAGTGTCCAAATCAAGACATCATCAGGCGATCCTTTTCTCCCCGAGGACCGGCTGCTGGTGGTCCTGGATCCCTCCTATGTGGCAGGGCACAACAGCAGTGTCTGCTGGTCTCAGTCTCTGCTTCTCCTTTTGGCCTCATCACTTCCAGCCTCGGGCTGCTCTATCTGTGGCCTTTTTCTCCCCGGGGCTGCTTGACCTCATGTTCTGGAGGCCTCTCTCTGTCTCGTCAGCTTTTTTCCATGTCTGCAGCTTTTTATTCCTCCATTTATGAAGGACTCCATTAAGAGGATTAAGACCCATGCTGGGTCAAGCAGTCTAATCAAAGGCCCTTAACTGAAGTAATTTAACCAAAAGACCCCACCTGCAATAGGTTTACATGCACAGGAATGGAATAGCTTTAAGAACAGGATTTTGTGGGATCCACAAATGGCCACACTGGAGCCTTTATAAATGGGATGAATAGAGAGAGACACAGAGACAAAGGAGCTCAGAGAGAATCCCACAGAAGCTGTGAGAGGAAGTCACAGAAAAACCAGGAAGCTTAAAGCAATGAGACCTGGAGGAGAAGGGAGATGCCACCATGTGCCTCCCCATTTGACAGAGAAATCCATGATTGCTGGTAGCCAGTCTTCGGGAAAGCATGTCACCTGATGCCTTGATTTGGACTTTTTCATGGCCTCAGAACTATGAGCTTGCAAGCCAATAAAGAGAAGTTTAAGATCATTTTCTCAGGGAAATGTCATAAATGCTTTTAGTTACCTATACTTCTTCAATGTTCATAGCACAATTTTTATTAATTAGTTGTTTAATGTCTGACTCCCTTG
Source organism: Cabassous unicinctus (assembly GCA_029593785.1). Taxonomy (NCBI): domain Eukaryota; kingdom Metazoa; phylum Chordata; class Mammalia; order Cingulata; family Chlamyphoridae; genus Cabassous; species Cabassous unicinctus. The sequence goes on from JAQZBX010068293.1 coordinate 6,366, forward strand.
ACAGCTTGTAAATGCCATTTCAGCAGGTACAGAGCATGGTTTAATATTTTTGTGTCCCCAGTGACTAGCAGATAGGCATTCAAAAAATATTTATGGAGTAAAGGAATGAGTGAATGATTCTACATTCTGGCATGAAGTGCATATCTTATTTCCAGTCTTTTCTGTTGTTTACAGTCTTGTTGTAATGAATATGACATTTTAAAAACATTACATGGGACAAATGGCAGTTTACCTCCCATGTCTCGCCACTACAATGCCTAGGATGCAGTGGGGTGGGGGAAGGTGTCACTGAATAATTACTGAATATATGGATTCAACAAATATTTACTGAGGGTCTACTATATTCCAGGAATATTATAGGAATTGGGGACACAACAATGATTAAAAGAGACTAAGTCCCTACAACATGGATGAAGCTTGAAGACATCATGTTGCGTGAAATAAGCGAGACACAAAAGGACACATTTGTATGAGTTCTCTTTCATGAAATACTTTGAATAAGCAAATTCATAGAGACAGAAAGCAGAATAATAGTTAACAGAGATTGGGAGGGAGGGGATATTGAGGAGTTTTTGCTTAATGGGTATGAGTTTCTATTTGGGATGATGAAAATGTTCTAGAAATAGGGCAAAAGTTACATTCTATTATCAATGCACTTAGTGTCACAGAATTGTACACTTAAAAATAGTTAAAATGATTTTCATGTTATGTATGGTTTACCACAATAACAAAATTTTTTTGAAAAAATTAAAGAGATTGAGACTGCCTATGTGGGGAGTGGATGTAGCTCAGTGGTTGAGCACCTGCTTCCCATGTATGAGGTCCTGGGTTCAATCCCCGGTACCTCCTAAAAAAAACAAAAACAAGAACAAAACTGCCTTTGTGGATTTTTATATTCTATTGGAAGGGAGAGATAACAAATAGCTATATAATATAATATCAATTAGTTGTACCATAGAGAAAATAAAACAGGATAAAAGAATAGAATAAGTGATGAACAAATCCATTTCCTAGGCTGTAAATTTGTTGTTGCTGCCCTAATACATTGAAACTATTCATTTAGTGCCATTTTTCTGGAAATAGAAGAAAATTAAGTAAAATCAACCACTATCACCAACAATTTATTATTCATTTTCAAGACCTTGAAGAAGGCACTCCTGTTAGCAGTTTTTCTGGTATTCAAAGACCTTTCACTATTGTTTGATCAGTTCTGGCAATGCAGATTCCACCAGCATCTAATTATTAGGGGAGCAGAGCTGGGTGTGGAGTCTTGGAAATTCTGAAGCAGATATGCTAATATTGGATGTAGTCATATGAAAATAAGAATATTTTATTAACAATTTAAATTATAATTAATTTATGTTTAATTAGAAGACTTTTCTCCTAAATACAATTAGGATATTTTAGGGGGCATTGTAAAAAAGGTGAAATACTATAGAAATGTGCATTGGACCTTTGTTTCAAATTTATTTATATTTTATGAAAGAATCCAGTCTTCTCTAAAGATGTGAACCTCAAAAGAAAAATGAGCAAGGGACGTTAATATAAAAAAGAAAAATGTGCAAATGGCCAATAAACATAAAAAATATTCCATTTACTAATAGTCAAAGAAATGCAAAACTCAAGGCAGACAGGATTTTTTATATCAAATTAGCAAAGTTTGTTTTGTAAATAATAATATTCATTGTTAATTAAAGTAGAAGAAAATAAATGCTATCATCCATCACTGGTAGAAATGCAAATTGTTATGAAACTTTTTATAGGCAATCTGGCAATTAGTAACAAAAAAATCCTTAAAATACATGTATATTTTGTCCAATAATTCTGCTCCCAGGAATTTAAACTAAAGATACAATTAAGTTAATGATTTAACTCAAAGAATGTCCTTAGGATCACTGTTTATAATGGAGGAAAATTAAAAACAACCTATATATCCAACAATATAATAGGGAAATTGTTAAATTATGGTGCTTCCATAAAATTGGTTGATGCAACCTTTAAAAATAGTGATGTAGATGCAGACATATTGACATGGAAAGGTGATAGGTTGTTAAGTCAAAAAGACAGGTAAGGAAGCAGCATGCATAAGATAGGTTGTTAACTCAAAAAGACAGGTAAGGAAGCAGCATGCATAATATGAGCCTAATATTTTTTCAAAATGAAAAATTATATACATACACAGGAAAAAGACCATAAATATTCATCTAAAATGGAAACAATGGTTGTCTCTAAAAATGTTAATTTTCTTAATTCTACTTTTCCCCCCACATTGGTAGAATCAGAAAAAAATCATTAAATAGACTTGTGCCAGTTATTTATTTATTGTCTCTCGGTTCTAAATCACCCTTTTTGCCAGTTCTATGAAATGTATCTGAGCCCTTTAAAATTTTTTCTTAGTCAATTGGCACAATGTTAAGTTGTGTCAGAAGAGGGTGCTGGAGAGACTTTGCAGGGAGAAGGGTTTGTTGTTGTTGTTGTTTTTAGGAGATACTGAAAACGAATCCAGGACCTCGTACGTGGGAAGCAGGTGCCCAAACACTGAGCTACATCCACTCCCCAATGAGAGCTGGTTTTTCCATTTGTTTTTGTTTTGTTTTGTTTTTCCACAATAAAGAGGTTTATTGCTTTTAGAACAAAACAAGGTGCTCTCAGAACTTTCTTCAGTGAAGAAAATACTTTTAGAACTTTTTAAAAACACTATTCTGTCAACTGATGAAGCAGGCACTTCAATATAAAAACTTCCCAGAAGGGAACGCCTGAGCTGGATGGCAGTTCACAACTGTGTGGATCCAGAGCGGTCCCACAGACAGCTACGCCTTAGAAGCGGGGCTTGTGCTGGGAGTCAGGTATGACTTCCTTGCCCTGACGCCTGTGGTGCTCCTTCTCCAGGATCCACTCTCCGCTCTTTCTCACCACTCGCTGCCTCGCAACCTCCGCCTCACAATTCTCTCATTAGTGAACGTGGACTCCTTCTCCTCGCCTCCATCTGTACATTCGGTCAGCCCCTTTGGCAGGATGCTCAAAGGCCCAGAAAACAAGCAGAGGTAAAACTTCTTGGCTTTGACACTCTTGGTTAGTCCACCACCATGCCACCAGTGAAGCCAGCCTTTATGGCCTGGGCCGTGATCAGCTCCAACTGCTCTAAGTTCTCAGGATACAGCTGCAGGACAGCTCTGGCTCCATGGGCCAGAACAGAATAGAAGAAAAAAAACAGTACAGGCAGTTGGCAGGAATGTCAGACTTCTTGTTAGCATGGCAGAGCCACTGTACAGCAGAAATGCTGATATAGCCATCAAAGGAACCTGTTTGAAGGGGATGCCCTGGCCCATGTCCCCCAGAAGCAGTTCTCCTTCTGTATATTGGTCCTATGCCACATCCAGAATGGCAGGGCTGATATCAATGTCCACCCAATAGTGCCCTTCATCTGAGAGATAATCTCCACTCAGCCCAGAGCCTCAGCCAGTATCCAACAGGTAAAAGGGCTGATCCTCAGGCAGACAAAGGAGCTCCAATGCTCACCCAGCCATCTTGGTCTGGACATCAATCATCCAGAAGTTGCACATGTATTTCCAGGCTTCATTCTGGTTGTAAAACAGCCCCGGGGGCCGCTGTACTCCAGTCTCTGCCCACAACACACCATCCCCATGCCTCAGAAGCACTACCAGGTACTCTGTTTTTGAGGTACCAGAGCTGGGGATTGAACCCAGGACCTCATATGTGGGAAACTGGCACTCAATCACTGAGCCACAATGGTTCCCTAAGTTGGTTTTCTTGTTTGTTTGCTTGTTATTTGTTTTTTGTTTTGATTTTAGGAGGCACCAGGAAACGAACTGGGACCTCCCATGTGGGAAGCAGGTGCTCAACTGCTTGGGCCACATCCGCTACCCTGTTTGCTTTTAGGACGTACTGGGGATCGAACCTGGGACCTCGTACATGAGAAGCAGGTGATCAACCACTTGAGCTACAGCTGCTCCCCAGGGAGAAGGCTTTTGCTTCTCAGGTCCTGCAAGTGACTTCTCCAGCACCCAGCTTCCACAGCACACATTGGCCCACAGGTTCCCCTGGTACCTGCCTCAGGTGGGTTTTAGCAGCACTCCATTGAGACAGTCCCCCATGAACAGCCTACGCTGGAAAGCAGATTTCCAGCAAGCTCCAATTCCACTGGTGGCTGGCACAGCCACACAATGACTTTTCTGCTATTTTGTGAGCCAGAGCAGGGCTCTCCCACCCTGACAGGCCTCAGTCCTGGGAGCAGGAGACTCCCTTGGGTAGTTCTTCGCAGTCCTAGGAGTAGTGGTAGTATTTACTCCTTATATCAGCCATTTCTATACTCTTTACAGTTCTCTTACTTCTTACTAGCCAATCCCCTGTTAAAGGAAATTAGTATGATTTCTTTCTCCTATTGGATCAGATTAATAGACTACTAAAATCATCTCTGAACTGTTATTCCATTAATTAGTTATTTTTTCCCTATTTAATAGACTTATACATTCTATATTGACTCAAGTTTCGAAGGTTCAGAAGTATAATTTTGGGGGAAGAAAACTGTCTCCGTGATTAATTCACCTTTTAAGTGAAAACTCTTAATCAGCATATTTGAATATGCACTAGATAAGCATGCCTCTAATTTTGAGTTTTTCATCATTTCAGATATTTGATATGTAGCTCTTTATGTAATTTAAGAGAACTTACAAAGGTATTTCTTTGTGAAAATCTCAAATGATGGAGAATTAAATAAATTCAATTGACTACTGCATTATCCCACACTGATTATACATAAAATAGTTACTTAAAATACAGTATTTGAAAAACAGGAGCTCCTAAGCCAGAGGAACCCTTTAAATATTTCTTCCAAATGGCACAATTTCAAAATGCCAAGTTTCAGGTTGGCTCTATAATGTCCACCATTCCTACTAAGGTAGGGGAGAAGGCTGGTGAAGCATTCCAAACTCTCAAGCAAGAGCAAAGATGATCAAATTTTAGCCTCAGCACTTTGTTTCGATATGAAAATGATCATATCGATCTGAGCACCTTTCACATCAATTTGTGTCGCTATCAAGGGTAGGAGTTCCCTGGATCACAGAGACAGAATTCTTAGGCACAGTTTTTCCACATCAGAGCTGAAGTGCAATGATTTCTTGAGAGAATTGCTTACTATCATTTCTGCTCACGGGACAAATTAAGGCTCTGATAGGAGCCAGGCTTCGGGTCCCTTTATTCCAACCTCCCCTTCTTACTTTCTTTCCCAGCTGCAGTGTCCTCCCTTTCCCTCTGTGCATACATTCAGATAGGATGGGAGCCTTTTGCCTTCTACACCCATCCCCATTATTTCAATACTACCCACCCAAAACTTTCCAAATAATATTTTTTTAGAAAGAAAATCTTATGGAAAATGTGCATAAAGCAAAGCTGTATTTATTGATATGTAGCCACACTCTTAAGAGAAAACCTTGTGCTTGTTAGGGAAACCCAGCTTCACATCAAGGCACCCCCTTCCAATCGGATGGCTGGTGGAGAAATTGCAGAGCTGCCTCTAAGATGGAAGGGCTAAATTCTGGAATGAAGGGGTGGGTGGGTGAGGAAATTTTGAAGCAGGGATGATTAGACGTTTCCTTGCCAGCTTCCCTCTACTGTCATTTCAGATGACAAGACGCAAGACAGTACTAGCTCCAGTTTCCTGCTCCGTGCCCAACCCACAGGCAAACTGTTGTCTCAGAGGTGCCATGTCGAAGGGGGAGGAGGGACTTCAGTGCTACCTTTTTTGAGGGGGGGCCTCAAATGATTGCTTCATTGCTTATTGGAAAACAGGCCTGTTGGTCCTGAAACCTTTTAAGAATAATAGCCTTTTGTTTGTCAGTAGAAATTTCAGTATTAACAAGACAAATGAGAGGATTTTAGACACTTGGCCCACTAGGTGGTTCTTATTAAGCCACGATTCATTTAAATATGATAAAATAGCAACAGTGACAATAAGCTTCATTGTAATTATCTTAATGTATTTTTAATGTGATCCTTAGCTGTAAATTGAAGCTCCGTTCCCACGCCAGTACTTAATCCCTGCTGAAAGATTTCCTGACAAAACTCCCCTTTTTCATTTTAACGTAGACTAAGTTCTAGACATCCCCCACTGTTCAGGGATTAATGCCTGAACACATGCATGCGTTGCCTCATCATTGCTGGAGGGCTCTGAATCACAGTTTCCACAGATGCTGAAGCATCGGTGAGATGAATTAATTTATCTTGGAGCATCTCTGCTTGTTTGAAGGCTATGGGAGCTCTTGGGCACTTGCTGGAGTAATTGATTGTCTTTAGCTACTGAATGTCTTAGTGCTTTTAAGAAGAGACAAGTATACAGCAATCCTTGCAAAACCATTTAAGACTTCCAATTATTCATTTCTCTTTTTTCAACACCCATTAAATATGTTGAGCTGCTTGACAGAGGCCCATTGTGGATTTTAGAGGATATATGCCTATATGGATTGTTAACTTTGAGAAGGAAACAAATTAGTATATTGGAGCTCCTAGCAGAGAACTGACACAAAGTAGGTACTCAACAAACTTAGTGCCACCCCTCTGAGGGTTGCCAGATTTAGCAAAATAAATTATTAGATAAACAAAAACACAGCATGCCCAGTAAATTTTGAATTTCAGAGGAACGACAAGTAGTTTTTTTAGTATAAGTATGCCCCAAATATTGCATGGGATATACTTATACTAAAACGTTATTTGTTATTTATCTGAAATTCATAGTTAACTGGGTACCTGTATTTTATCTGGCAATCCTAATCTCTCCCTCACCCTAATTTCCTGCTTCTAGTCACCCTTCTGAGGAGTCCAATTTTCTTTTTTTTCATTTCTTGGAGTCCAATTTTGTCTATCTCTTTCTAACAAACTTGGCTAAGGGAATTGTGTAGGAATCATTAGGAACTTTTAAAAAACAGAGCCACAATAATTTCCTCTAAGTTAGGCAGCAATTAGATTTTTTTAAAGTATTGCAAATAAAAATGCTTTCCATATTACATTGTTCAGCACCTGGCACACAATGGTGCTCAGTAAATATTTACAAATGAGCAAATGTCTAGACAAGCAGACAGTCCTATATGTATTGAGAAATGGGTGGTTTGATTTCAGCTGACCTGGCCAACTGCTATTAGGGGGGACCAAAAGGAGTGCAGACAAGGAAGACTAGATAAAGAGGACTATAGTAGGCTGAATAAATGACCTTCCAAAGATGTCATGTCCTAATCCCCAGAATGTGTGAATATGTCACCTTCCATGGCAAAAGGGACTTTGCAGGTGTGATTAAATTAAGGGTTTGGAGATGTGGAGATTACCCTGGATTATCATGAGGTAGGCAACTCAATGCAATGGCAGTGTAATTCAAGATGGGGTGATTTTTGTGTAACATTTATGTAATCTAAGTATATATTCTTTTTAAAAGATGAGGTGCTGGGCCAATTGACAAAGCAATCACAAGGCAGAAGGATCAGAGTCAGAAAAATGGAAGCAGAGAGAGATTGGAAAATGCTACACTGCTGACTTTGAAGACGGAGGATGGAGCTATGAGCCAAGAAATGGAGGCAGCGTCTAGAAGCTGGAAAAGGCAAAGATACAGATTCTTTCCTGGAGCCTCCTGAAGGAACACAGTTCTGTGGATTTTAAACTTCTGGTCCTCAGAGCTGTAAGAGAATAAATTTGTTTCAAACTACTACATTTGTGGTAATTTGTTATAGCAGCACAGGAAAGTAACATAAGGGGATATACGTAAATAAGTAAAGAGGTGCTTTGGTGAGCTGGGAGCCTGCCTAGCTGGAAGAAGTCTGACAGATTTGCTTAGGATCAGTAACAAGGTCAAGGAGAGGAGAGAGATAGAAATTGGCAAATGGGGGCAGATCAAAAGATTCAAAGAACATACAAATAGGCAGATTCCTAAGATTTAAAGAGAATGGGGCTGGCAAATTGAGGGACAGACTAAAAAATAACTGGCTACTGTCCCTTGGAGGAAACTGAGGAGGTAGGACAACTCAATGCAATGCAATGTGATTCAAGATGGGATGCTGAGCCAATTGGCAATATTTTGACTAAGCACTATAGATTAGGTAAAAGTATTGCATCAATGCTTATTTCTTGCTTTTGGTAATTGTACTATGGTTATATAAATGTCAATATTTGGGGAAACTTGGATGAAGGGTATATGGGAACTTTGTACTATTTTTGCAACTTTTTTTGTCAGCCTGAAATGGTTTCAAAATGAAAGTTAAAAATTAAAAAAAATTAAAATTGAATATAATAGGGTAAAACAATAGAAGAGAGAGAATGACAGAGGGAGAATGGGGTTGAAATGACTAAAGGAAGGGGAAAAAAAAGGCAGGGAAAGAAGCAAGGAATAACAGCTTTATGAGGCCAGAGATTCTGTCTGTTGGTTCCTCTGTCCCCTGTCCCTGTTCCTGGGACAGTGCGTAGGGGCCCAGCGTATGTTTGGGGAGACGCTGTTCATTGAGGCACAACCTCTGAAGGGGAGAAGGCCGTGGGTCTATTGGTCTCCACCTCCTAACATTTTAACTTTTGAGTTTCTAAGCAAAGTTACATAATCAGCCAGACTACTGTGGGTGTTCAAAGTGTGAATTCCTTGCATGCAGACGTTTAAAATACGCCACCACTTTGGTAAATGAGTTTTGATATCCTTTTCTTTCCGTTTTTTAAAAAAATTGAGATATAATTCACATACCCAAAAAAATTCACTATTTCCAAATGTACGACTTGGTAGTTGTTTTTTTTTTTGTTTTGTTTTAAAAAGATACTTAGATTACATAAATCTTACACAAAAATTGTAGGGATTCCCATATGCCCCACTTCCCACTCCTCCCACAACCTCCCACATAAACATCATTAGTGTGGCACATCACCTGCAATGGGTATACACATCTTGGGCCTTTGCCACTAAGCATGGACCATAGTTCCCATTGTAGACCACACTCTCTCCCACACAGTTCTGCATGTTATATGCTGATGTAAAATGGCCTATATCTGTCATTGCAATGTCACTCAGGATAATTCCCAAGTCCCGAAAAAGCCCCTATATTACCACTGCTTTTCCCTCTCCCTGCCCGGAAAGCATCCAGTGGCCACTGGCTCCACATCAATGTTGTAATTTCTTCCATTGCTTGAATAACAATATGTCTACAACAGAATACCAGTAAGTCCACTCTAGTCCATAGCTCTTCCCCCCATCCTGAGGAGTCTGGGATGGTGATGTCCACTCCACCTCCAAGTGAGAGGGGGCTTATATCCCATGGATAAGATGGATGGGATTATCCTGCTTGCAGCTGCAGACTCTCTCCATTCCCTGGGACATCCGTTGTCCATCATCATCTCCTCGCCAGGTGTCCAGGGTGAGTCCATTGAGCT
>JAQZBX010068294.1:5558-15879 GCA_029593785.1 Cabassous unicinctus
TTTTACCCCTGAGCCTTCCTTTCAAAAGTTTAGGTGACTTTGCATCTGGATATTTTAAAATATACTTGGTACCAAGGAAATATTATATGTGAAGTCTAAATAGTAGCTACTGTGGATATATTCACTCAATAATAATCATGATACTCAGGAATGCCATCATTTGGAGGGGAGCCAGTGCAGGGTGAGGTTAAATGAATCTTGTTAGTCCTTAACCAACTGTGATTAATGTCAAGAGCACCCAGGTAAGTTGATATTTGCCAGTATTAGATTATAGCTAAAGCATTCCAAGCACTTGCTTACTGAAATGCTGCACTTTATTTTTCTCCTTCCCTCTCTCTCTTTTCCTCCTCCACCCGCACCTACTTCTCCATCTTCTTCATCAATGGCTTCACTTTATAGTCCAAGACTCTAGTATTCCCTCGCTCTCTTTCTCCCTTCCATTTCTCCTTGATGCAGTTTCCTGAGATGATATACGTGGCCACTGTCTTTTCCTCCCCTTACACCTTCCAGTCTCTCCCTCCTCCCTCCCCATCCTGGCAGCCCTCTCACCTGCAGGTACCAGTGTTTTATCAGCCTCAGGAAGCTCTTCAACTTAGTTGGCCGATGTTTCACGAAGTTTCTCTGCAGCTCACTGAAGGATGAGGAGAAATTTCCAGGGTAACCATTGGCCTCAATCAGACTCTTATAGATCTCAGGGCGTGGCTGAGAGCTGGGAAGAGAAGGCCCTGAAGAGAGTGCAAGCAAAGGGAGTTACTGGGGATTTAAGCAATTCCCGGGGAATAAGCAGTCCTCGAGGGGAAGGCCTGCTAATTCACTGGAATCCTCTTCTCCAGGGAAACCCGAGGCTTCATATCCTCAGAGACCAATGGTTTGCCTTGCTTAATTGTCCTTCTTGTGAGAGAACCAACACTGGGCTTTCCATTCCTCAGGCCACTCAAGGATTGTTGCCCTCCTTCAACGTCCTCAGCACCCTTAGTTCTAAATGTCTAGGTTTAGATCTCTTTCCTGTGATTCAGTGGACCCTTCCAACACCTATAGGGGAGAACTAATTTGGGATAAGAAAGCTTGACTCAGAGAGAGCATCTGTTGAAGGATGTGCCTCCAGCACGCATAGCTAATCCCTCCCGCGCTCTTTCTTGCTAATGTTGGATACCATTTCCTTCACCTTCTCTACATGGTAACTCCAAGCAGCCACTACAGTTGATGGAAGCTGGTGCCTGAGATGCAACCTATTTATCAACTGGGCTTGTAGCAGATGCTATTTACTTCAAAAACCTAATGCCAGAGCAGCCCTCAAGCCAATGACTGAGGGGGAGTTGGGGGTTAAACACTGCAGTTCCCTCAACCCTCACCTAATTAATTAGGTTATTAATTGACCTAATTTCTAAGCTAGGGGCAGCAGTATTCTGTTACCTGGAGTTCACCTGGGCCAGGAAGCCCACTTGCTCAGAATTGGTTCTTGATAATGCACGCTTTCTTGGCCCCTTTTCCTGTCGGAATTCCTCACTTCTCTGTCAGTGTTTCCTGGATCACCCCTCAAATCCGTGTCTGAGGGTTTGCTTCTGGGACAATGCAAACAAGTACAGGGCCCCACCCAAGGTAAGCACTGCAGAAGCACCGCCTTTCCTGTTTCAACTCCTTCCCTTCTGTGGGTCTCTGCTCCCCTGAATGTCCTTTCCACAGAAAGGCCCTTCCTGCCCTCACCCAGGGTACCTACCTGTTCTTCTCCTCCGGGCACTCACCACCAGCTGTAATCATATATCTACCTGTGTGGCTCTTTGATAGATTTCTGTTTCCCTAGTTGAGCTCCAGGACAGTCAGGGCTGGGTCAGTGCTGTGTGTTGCGGTACCCCAGGTTGAAGTGGGTTGAATGAATGAATGAATGAATGAGTCGTGGGGAGGGATGAGGGAGTTGCGAGACCCCCTAGGGGAGGGCAGGTGTGTGAGGTGAGTGAGCTTCGTCTCCCCTTACCCAAGGCTCTGTAGGCAGGAACGATGGTAATGGTGACGGGCTCCGCGGTCCGCCTGGTCTGGATGGTGAAGACGAGGGCATCCGGCACTCCCTGGGCTACATACATGTCCTCGAGCTTGAGGGTCAGCAGGTCCTGACAACGCCATACCTTTTTCAGAATCTGACTCAGAATGGCTTTGTGGTACTTGGCCTCCTCCTGAAAGCTGCGAAAGCAGCTCAGGAACACCACCAGCTCCACCTCTGCCGTGCCCCTGAGCACCGTGCCATTCCCAAAGGAGCCCACCTGTGAAACACAGAGCCAGTTACCCGCAGCTCACACCCGTGGGCCAGGTAATCACTTCAGGGCTGCACACACGTTCAACCACAACTCGGAGGGGCGAGCGGGTACTTTTATGAAAAGTAGCAAATGGAATGGATACTCCCAGTCTTAAAATAAATGCCAGTTGAAAGCAAATGGGTAATACTGAAGTACATAAAATTGTATATTCTCTCAAAAATTGTATTATCTTTATTTGCTAGATTATTTTTATTTTACTTTTTACTTTTAAAGAAGGCTGTAACAGTTGCTGCTAGTATTTTGTAAAGGTTTCACCAGTATTTCGTTTGCACATAATTCTCATGTATTGTTCTGAGTGTTACTAGACAATCTGAAGTCCACTACATTTCTGTTTGGTTTCCACATTCCATTTTAGCTTGAACAGTCTAATTTAGCACGTGTTTTTTGGAGGTCATTCATGTTACTTGTACAATGCTGTCACTGTGTGACAGCCATATGAATTTTGGCATATATCACATTGCATTCAATCAGCTGTGATTATACTTACAGAGACTATAGTAACTAGATACAGTAGTGTGATTTTTTTCTAGTAACAGTAAGTCAGTGGCTTAAATGTGATTATAGTCCAGCAAGGTGATACCTGCTAAAATAGCTAAATTTTCATTGTTGTAACAAAATCATTTTTAAAAATTAAACTTATGAAGCTGGAAATGAAAAACAACAACAACAACAAAGGCGGTGGGGTGGGGGTTAAGCAGGGTTACCTAGGTTGGCTGTGGAATGGGGAAGCCTGAGTGTGACTTCGACTCCTGCCCTTTGTTTGTCAGCTGTGTAAAATGAGGGTGGAACCTGAGTCACCAGGTTCCTGGGAGGATTCAGTGAGATGATATAAACCAAGTGCTTGTATAGTGCCTGGCACACAGGAAGTCAGCAATATATTTTTCTTTCTCTTCTTTAGCCTTTGTCACTAACTTTCTCTGTGACTTGTGCAATCCTTCCACTGCCTAGGCCTTGGCTTCCCCAAATGCAATGGAAGGAGGCTGAGCTGGATGATTTTGAAGGTGTCTTTTGGATGTTTTGAGATTCTAGACTTGGTCTCCAGCCCCTGTAGCCTACGGAAAACAAGACCCCTCACCCTCTGGCCTCCCACTTTTCTCACTCCAGACCCGGAAGTGGAATTGCTGAGGCTGCGGCAGCTCTCAGGCCTATGGGTAGCCACTTCTTCCAGTGGGTGGGGCTAATTATAACCCAGTTCCGACAGGGTTGAGCGCTCCCCTCCCCTCGTGTCAGGGACCAGTGAAAGTCCTTCATGCATATTATCCAACATCAACCCATGGAGGTAGAAACTATTATAATTATTTCCAGTTTATAATGAGAAAACGGAGGAAGTGCGAGGTTAATCAACTTGCCGATGTGGCATAGGCGGCATAGTCAGATGAAGACTGGGATCGCCTGCAGGTTGTGGCTCGTCTACCTCTTCCCTGTGGCTCAAGGCTTTGAGTCAGGCTGTGCTTCTGATGGGGGATGTGTTCCGCCATCTTTTTCCCCCTCTTTTTCATTCTTTCTCCACTTGGGTCAGATTCAGCATTTCTGCCCACATGAGACGCTTGGGGATGGCAGCCTGTGGAGGGGGGAAGGGTACACCCCCCTGGAGGCCGTGTCTAGACTGCCCTTTCTACCTTTCCCAGTGGTAAGATCTAGGCAGCGAGGAAAGAAGCGACCAGAATAGGCTTATGACTTGCTTTGGTTTGAACCTATTTAAGCCCAACTCACCCGGGGATAAGCACTCACTCCCGTGGACCAGCCCAGATCACCATATTTTCTGTACTGGGTTCAGAGTCTGAATAAAGGATTATTTCTCATCGGCCATTGCTCGTTGGGTATCTCTATCATTTAGGGATCTGGAGGGGAGACGTGGCCAGGGTCTGCAAGCCAGATGTGAGGGCTGGGTAGATACCACTCCTGCCATGCAAAATTCATTCTGTTTTAGTATCCTCCTCTCCCCAGTCTATCCCTATTCCATCTACTACATTCTCAGGGTTTTCAGGAAGGGGCTGGGAGGGTCTACCTGAGTTTGATTGGAGCCCAGGCCAGGAAGAAAGCTTGGGCAAGAATTATAACAATGCTTGCTGTTTTTGAGCATTTACCATCTGCTAATCATTTAACCTGCACTGCCCCGTTTTTGATGATGATGATGCCTCAATTACAGATGAGAAGACTGAGAATCTGAGAGATAAGATGGTACATCCAAGGTCATACAGCTGCTAAGTGAAGCAGCTGAGAGTCAAACCCAGCTCCCTAATGTTAACACCTCCGGTTTCTCACCTCTAAACGATATGGCTGTGGGCCCCAGATGTTGGCCATGGGTGCAAAAAAGGGATGGGTGCCTGAAGCTACTGAAGTCTTCCCTGGGGTAGCTTCCCCTCTAGAGAAAACTCGAACCCTGGGCTGGGAGTCCAGTTCTAGTCTTACCTTTACCACCAACTTGCTGTGTGTTCTTGGGTTGTCTCTCACCTCCTGTGCCTCAATTTCATTACTAGTTAAATGAGGGATTTCCTAAACCTGTCTCCAGGGCCTTTCTAGCTCTGACTTTTTGAATTTTGATCCTATCTAGGACAGGATTGGGGTCAGCTGGAAGAAGGGCTTGGAAAATCAGATAGACCCTGGTTCAAATTCCAGTTCCACCACTAGCTGTGTGATCTTGGGCAAGTCATCTCACCTTTCTGAGCCTGCACTGCAAAATCAATTTATTTTCAAAATTTGAAAATAAACAGAAAAATAGAAAGAAAATACAATAAATAGTCATACACCCACCAGTTAGATTCAACAAGTCTAAATTCCTTGCCACATTTACTTTATCTAACTCCCTTTAAAGTAGATTACAGACATCAAAGCACTTTATCTCCAAATACTTCTATATTTATCTCCAGTAAAAGAGAACATTCTTTCCCCTAACCACAAAACCACTATCCCACCTAACAAAATCAACAATGGTTCCCTTATATTATTTAATGCAGGCCATGTTAGAATTTTCCCAATTGTCCCCAAATTGTATTTTACAGCTTGTCCAAACCAGGATGCAATCAAAGACCTTGCGTTATATTTAATTGCTATGAATCTTAAGTCTCTGAGTCTCCAATTTGCTCCTCTGTGAAATGGGAAAGAGTAGTATCTACCTTACGGGGTGCAAGAATTAGAGATACGTTAAGGGGTTAGGCCAGTGTACCCAAAATGTGAGCTGTTATTATTAGCTCTCTTACTGCTTCTTGTTCTGCTCAAGGCAGTAGTGTGGTGGGGTGCAGGCCGCTAACATGTCATGACAGGTTAGCAGTGTGGGCTGGGGTGATGAGACAAGTAGTGCCAGCATCCCCAGGGCTGTGGCTCCTCACGCTGGATTTTTCCCTGGCCTGGAGATGGAGGGGATGAGTCTCACCTTGACCACCTTCAGCACTCGGATGTCCTGGTCCAGCCCATGCTTCCCTTGGAAGTGCTCCTCTCTCAGGAACTGCTCGACGGTCCACACAGCCTCCAGCACCTCTTCTTTCCACTCTCTGCTGGGCTGCAGCCACCGAGCCACAAAGGAGTCCAGCCTGGAAGCAGGCGTGTTGTAGAGCTCCTGGGCCAGTGCCATCTCTGCCCGGGAGTACCACTGCAGAACAGATATAGCCACGTCGCTGCCTGCCTCCTGGCACACACCCACTTCTTTAAGGGGACCCTCCTCCGCTGACATCCAGCACCCTATGGGATAGAGGACCAGAGGGGAGAGGAAGCCAGGGCTGCCTGGGCTGACCTGGGGCCCCCCTTCTTGGAACCCCCTCACTGTGGCAGGGGTGTTGAGGGACACGGGGCTGAGGCTGGCCAACTTGTTTCCACCTTAAAGGACCTGGCTTCCGTCCAGACCTTCTGCAGTTGGTTTCGATTCTCGACTCTCAGAGTTTCTCTTTCATGATGTCAGGAAACTGAAATTGGCTTGAGTCTGACCTCAGAGGAGGCAACTGTCCCAGCAGGTCAGAGTTGGATGGCCTCGGTTAATCCAACCGCCCCAACTGGAAATAAGGAAACTGAGGCTCTGAAAAAGAAGGGACTTTTGCAGGGTTGAAGTAAGAACTGGGAACTCTAGAATCAGACAGAACAGAGTTTGAATTCAGTCAGCCTTTTACCAGACTCTTTTTTAAAAAATATTTATTTTATTTATTTATTTCTCCCCCACCTCCCCCTCGTTGTTTGCGCTCGCTGTCTGCTCTCTGTGTCTATTCATTGTGTGCTCTCTGTGTCTGCTTGTCTTCTTTTTAGGAGGCACCGGGAACTGAACCCAGGATCTCCCATGTGGGAGAGAGATGCTCAATCGCTTGAGCCACCTCCACTCCCTGCTTTGTTGTGTCTCTCATCATGTTTCCTCGTTGTATCACCTTGTTGCGTCATCTGGTTGTGTCAGCTCGCCACGCCAGCCCATTGTGCCAGTCCATCAGGGCAGCTCACTGTCTTGCTCATCTTCTTTAGGAGGCATCGGGAACTGAACCCAGGATCTCCCATGGGGTAGGCAGGTATCCAACTGCATGAGCCACATCCGCTTCCCTTATCAGACTCTTAATCTCTCTGACCCTCGTGTTCTTTATCTATTTATCTTTATCCTCGTTTAATAATAGTACTCACCCATAGGGTTATTGTGCAGATTAAGCATGATAATGAAGTGAAACGTTGAAAAGAGAAAGCCCTCAGTAAATGCAAATATATTATTGTTCATTCACCCCATCTTTACTGAGTGCCTTTTAGGTGCCAGGCTTTGTGGTAGGAAGACAAAATAAGGTGTGTTTCCTGCTGGGAGGAGTTCCCAGGGCAATGGAGGAGAAAGACAAGGAAAGAGACTCTGAAAGTCCAGTGTGATGTGTTCTTGGGTAGAAAAAAGAGCACAGGAACCTGGTGGAAAGCAAGGCAGAAGAGTTTTCTACAATCACATGTGGTGTCAGCAGATATCTGCTTAAGGTGAGTCTTAAAGAATGGGAATCTGCCACAAGGGGAACATGGCATGGGCAGAAGCCTGGAAGCAGGAATAAGCCTGGTGTGTGCCAGGGACTTGGTGGCCAAATATGACTTGAACATTTTGGATGGGGAGGGGAAAGATCAGAGAGGCACTTGGACAGGTGGGCAGGGGTCAGATCTGAGTGCCACTCACTCACTCACTCACTCATTCATTCAGTAACTACTTACTGAGTGCCTACCATGTTCCAGGCAGGTGCTGGGGAGACAGCAGTAAACAAGACAGACAAAAATGTCTGCCAGCAGGGAGTTTATGTTCTAGTGTTGGAGACAGACAACAAACAGGACAAATTAGTGGGTGTTCAGT
Organism: Cabassous unicinctus; assembly: GCA_029593785.1. NCBI lineage: Eukaryota > Metazoa > Chordata > Mammalia > Cingulata > Chlamyphoridae > Cabassous > Cabassous unicinctus. The sequence continues at coordinate 13,152 of JAQZBX010068294.1, forward strand.
CTTAAATAAGGTGATTGGGGAAGGCCTATCTGAAAAGAAGACATCTGAGCAAAGACAAGAAGGCAGCAAGGAGTTATCCATGTGTATATGGGGAGGGGGGAGAGGAGATGATTCAAGGCAGAAGGAATGGCATGTGCAAAGTTCCTGTGGTGGGAATGTGCCTGGTGGGTTTTAGGAAGAGCAGTACGACTGGAATGGAATGCTCAAGGGTAAGAGTGGAAGGAGATGATGTTTAAGCAGTAAAGGGTGGGGTTCAGATGGTGTAGGATCTTGTAGGCCCCTGTTAGGACTTTGGTTTTTACTCTGAATGAAATAGGGAGCCATTGGAGAGTTTTGAGCAGAGGAGGGACATGATCTGAGTTTTAACAGGATCGATAACACTGGCTTCTAGGGGGAGATTAAATTGAAAGCAGAGAGGACCAGGAGTGAGAGACGAAGTCGGAGCCTAGTTAGGAAGCTAAAATAGCAGTTCAGGGAAGCGGGTGTGGCTCAATCGATAGAGCCCCCGTTTACCATGTGTGAGGCCCCGGGTTCGCTTCCCGGGGCCTCCTTGTGAGGGCAGGCCAGCCCGCGTGGCGCGGTGGGCTGATGCAGCGGGACCTCACAGCAAGGGAGAGATAAGCAGACATGGAGAAAACACACAGCGAATGGACACAGCAACCACAAGCAGCAAGGGGGGGATAAATAAATAAATAAATAAATCTTTAAAATAGCAGTTCAGGTGAGAGCTATGGTAGCTTGAGTCAGGGTGATAGCCATGAAGGTAGTGAGAAGCGGTATGGTTTAAGTCTGTTATTATGAAAAATGTCAAAAAAACCCATAAAAGAATGATATAATGTACTTTTATGTACCATTGCCCAGCCTCAACACTTACCAACCTGTAGACAATCTTGTTTCAGTTATACCCCCACCCCCATCTTCCCTCCTGTATTATATCACAGTGAATCCAAACATCATATTATTTCCCTGGGTGTACTTTGACTGTAACGCTGATAGGTCTTGCTAATAGAGGATGGTGTGAGAGAGATAGGAGTCAAGGACAACTCCAAGGCTTTTGGCCTTAGCCACTGGAAGGATGGGATTGCCCTTAACTGAGATGGGAAAGACTGGAGAAGGGTCACATTTTGGGCATGAAGGTCAGGAGCTCAGTTCTGGGCTTGTGAAGTTTAAGGTGTCTATTAGAGATCCAAGTGGAGATGTGGAGTGGGTCATTGGCTCTATGATTCTGGATTTCAGGGGAGAGGTCTGGGCTTGGGATAACAAATTTGGGAGTCATCATCGGAGAGACATGTAAAGCTTTGAAACTGGATGAGATTTCAGTGGAGTGAATGTAGAGTGAGTAAAGAAAAGGACCGAGGACTGAGCCCTGAGGTACTTAATATTAAGAGTCTGGAGAGTTGCAAGAGTCTAGCAAAGAAGAATGAGAAGATGTAGCCGGTGAAATAGAAGAAAAACCAGGAGTGGAGTTTTGGAAGCCAAGTGATGATGTCATTTGAAGGAAGAAGAGATGATTCACTGGGTCAAATGCCAGGAGAATGGGCTCTGATATAATGGCGAGGGCAGCGGCAAGCCAAGGGAGTGACAAGAGGTGAGGTTAGCGTTCTGATTCCCACAGCGAGCTTGTGAGGCGCGCATTACAATCACTGTGTTTCCCACCCTGTACATGAGGAAGTCGAGGTCAGTGGGTCTGAGTGACTTCCCCAAGGACCCTCTGCTAGGAAGTAGCAGTCCAAGGTGGCCATGAAAGGCAGAAGGAAAAACACAGCAAGGGTTCAGGGGTGGGAAACAGTATGACACATTTGGGGCACTGCAGGCTGGTCATTATAAAGGTAAGAATTGGAGTGTAGAGTATTGGGGTGGTGGGGAGAAGTGGGGCCCACTAAGGGAAATGGCATGACATAGTGGTTAAGCGCAGTCTCTGGTCAGACATACACTAGCTTGAATCTCAACCTTGCTACTTACTAGCTGTGTGACCTGTATCAACACTCATTACCTGCCTGAGCTTCAGTTTCCTCCTCTGTAAATGGGGGCAATTGTTATCAGTCTAAGCTTGTTGTAAGAATAAAAGGGGTGCCATTTGCTGTGCTATGCCTGGCACATAGAAAATGCTCAAGCACTAATAGTTCCCAATCTCCTAAACCTGATTGGCTTAGCACAGCCAATGGATGGGTCTATCCAGGGTCAGGTGACCATCCCTGATCCAATCAGCTGTGGCCAAAGGGGTGAAGTTATTTGATGTGACAATACTGTTGAAGGGATTGGAGAAGGCTAGCAGGATGAGCATAGAGCTCAGGGGATGTACCTCTGGGAGAAGCCCAGAGAAGGTGGGAGGGAGACGTGTTCCTTCCAGATGATGTGTTACTCCAGATGTCCCCACTCAGGTGTCATGGTTTCTCTTCCACAGAAGCTGCCCTCTGAACATCATTCCTTATCTTCTAAGCCTCAGTATTCTTATCTGTGAAAAGGGTTGGGAGTATTACTTCTACCTGTTTATCTAGCTTCCAGGACAGCTGTGAGGATAAGAATCAAATGGCACCATACTTCCAGAGTCTTTTGGTGTAAATGTCATGTAACTACATAGAATTATTAATTTACTGAGGAAGAGAAAAAACAATTTTGTTGAGCTGCTGAAGCAAATCTTAGTCATTGGACAGAAAGACACCCACTTTGACTCACTCAATGAATGGCAGCTTACTCAGTTTACTTTTTTTTTTTTTTTTTTTTAAAG
>JAQZBX010068295.1:0-15771 GCA_029593785.1 Cabassous unicinctus
CTCTCTTCAATTTTAGCTGTTTTGTTTTCAGTGTCACTTATTATTTCTTCTGTCATTTCGAGTCTGCTGCTATATGCCTCAAATGTGTTTTTGACTTCACCTATTATGTCTTCATTCCCATGTACTCCATTACTTTTCTGTTCAGGATTTCAAATTCTTCTTTGCATCCGCTCAATGTCTTCTTGATGTCATTTATCTCTTTAACTATATTGTCTTTCATCTCATTAATTTGATTTTGGAAATTTGTGCTCATCTCACTGATTGGTTCTTTTAAATTCTGCATCTCTTCTGGGACTTTGATGTATTCCTTTTCTTGAGCCATGTCTTCTATTTTCTTAGTATGGCTCATAATTTTTTGTTGGTGTTTAGGCATCTGGTTAGGTTCTATTTTACTTAGATGCTCTATCTCTTTCTCTTTTCTAGGGTTTTAGTGGCAGGAGGCTGTGAGTTACCACAGCTCTTTGATTTTTTTGGCTCAACCTTGATTATTAGGATTGTCCTGCTGGTTGCTCAAAACTTGGCACTGGACCCAGTAATTGGTGGTAGAGTCATTTCCTAGGGCCTTGGACAGGGTGGCTATAGAGGCCAGGAAATGCCTCTCCTATTTAATTTTCTTATGTGCACTTCCTAGGCCTGCCAGGAGATGGCGCTCGTTGGCAGCTCTCAATTCAATGCCTGGTCAGAGTATATTTGTTGTGACACAGACCATATCAATGTGATAGATCTTCCTGTCTGGAGGCTAAGAGCCTTGTAATTTAAAGTTTCGGAGACAGTTCTCCAGCTTCTCTGGCAGCCCCCTCCCTTTTCCCACCTAAGAAATATTTCCTCTTCCCTCTGAATCCTCGACAATCAGTCCCTGTTAGTAGCGGAGGAGTTTGGGAGGTTTGTATATCTTTAGCCCCTTGCAGGCTCCAAGGCAAACAATGGCTCAGTCCCACCCAGCCTGGAAGGGCTCTGGGGACAGGGCCAACCAAACCTGGGAGTCAAAAGCAGGGTCAGCCCCAGGCTCTCTCTCCCCTCTCCTGTGGAGTCCTCAACAATTAGTCCAGGCTAGAAGAGAGGGAGGTTGCGAGGGTCAGATTTCTCCAGTCCTTCCTAGGCTCCCAGGGTAAACCGTCATGTGGAAGGGTCTGTGGGGCTCCGCAGCCCAAATTTGCGGGTCAGAACCTGAGTCAGCCTAAGGCTGTGTCCCTCTCTCTCCCCTTCCAGGAGTGATAGATCCCTGGAGCCCCCTTTGTCTGTAGTTGCAGGTCCAGAGGCCCGAAAATTCTAATGAGTTTGGGGGAGGGTGCCAGCAGCAGCAGCCACTACTGATTCCAACTCACAGTTCTGTGGTCACGATTTCCCTCTTTTGTCCCTCTCTCCTCTGGGTGGTGTGCAGCCTTCACCTGCTGTCCTAAACCCTAGAAGATCTATATCGGGGCTGTTTCAGCCTGTTCTCTAGCTATTTTTCTGGAGAACAGATTCCCGTGTCTTACTAGTCAGCCATCTTCCCGGAAGTCTCCAGTTTCATTTCCAATTACTTTAGATATGGTTAATGTTTCACTATACATTTAAAACTTCTATAGATATTCATTCTTCTTTTGAATTTTTCCTTGGTATTTTGATATGATTTCCCTTTAAGATAAATCCCAATGTCAGTTGCTTACTTTAACACTTGGAAACAAATGTATTAATTTTTTATTGGTTTAATAAAATCTTTCTAGATTAATTTTGTGATGCTGTCATTATTTAGATGTTGCTTCTTATCTACAACAACACATGTGTCTAGTTAAATAACTGCTTTACATATATTCATTAGAGTTTCTTCTCCTATGTATTGCATATTTATTTTTTATTTGTCTTTAGCGATATTGACTTGTTAAAAAATATAATTCTGTGCAATATGAGATGTTAATCATTGTTTCCTTAATTACATCTCCTTTATTTTCATTTAATTATGCTCTATGTATAATTTCAAAGCAAACAGCTATAAAGAAGAAAAAAAGTTCATTATATATTTTCCTTTACTTTGAAAACCTTAAACCCTGAAAAGAGAGTATAGTTGAAGAGTGAATAAGATATCTTTGGGGAGGGCTGAGGAAGAGTAGTATGTTTCCCCCACCCTGTCACTCACACAAACACCAAGATAAAGGATTATAAACATCCACAGCCTCCCAGAATTTGGGAAGTTAAGAGAGCGAGCTCAGGCAGGGTGTTGTAGTAAGTAACTGGAGATGGAGTGGCTGTAGGATAGGTGTAGGCAGAAATTCCAAGATTTACCTTTAAGACAGGTCTCCATGCCTGACATGGCTGGAACAACAGCAAGCTGAGGAACCTAAGGATCATGGTGACCCAGTATTGCCTGCTGCACTGTATAAGCACAAGTGCAGAAATCCATAAACTGACAAGTCTTGGTGTATGAGCCCCACACCCTGTGGTATGGTAACATGCAGCAAGGAGCCCTCAATGGCACTAACACACTCCTGTCTTAAAACCACTTCCTCAAAAAATACTCATTAATACTCTAACCATTTCCGTATATTCATGGTATTTTTCTTCATTGAGCCTCTTCCCTATGGCCATTTATGTACTTTATATAATTTAAGGCATGGTACACAGCCTCCAAATTTTCATTTCAAGTAATAAGGTAACATTTCAGTTGTTGCTCTCAATTTCTATGGGCTGCTCACAATTTAGACATATACAATTTCTCAAAATTTTTCCTTTCTATGATACATAAAAAAGTTACTAATCAGAACCAATGGGTGGGGAAAGCCATAAATATGGAAACAACATGAGAAAGGCCATGGACATATAAGAACATGTGGTATATTCTGAAATCCTAAAGCAATACAGTGTAGTGAACAATACGTGTGCCTGAGCCTCAATAACCTAAACCTTAAAATGAAGAGTAGTCCAGATGATTTGAAAGATTCCTTTCTATTCTGATATTTTGAAATCTTAGTTGAATATTAGTGAATTTGCATCAATCATAGAACATGTAATCTTGAATAACTTACAATGTGAGTTGAAAACAATACAAGAAAGTTATCCTTGAACATGTGTTATTTATTGAATATTTTCTTGGCCTGTTGGACAGCTAGAGCCATTTGTAAAGATTGTATATGTAAACTTAGGCTTTTCTATTTTTTAATACTTGAAGGTAAAAATGTAACTGATATTAAAATGATGTGGGTTTGTAAGATGGTTGTTTGGCACCCTCATGTATATGCAGACAGGTTTCTCAGCTGGTGTTACAGAAGTAGTTCTGGCTGCCAGAGACCAATTTCTGGGATTACATGTAACATCCTCATGAACCTGATGGATACTTGTCCCCTAAAGACCTTGAATTATCTTTCCATTTCACAAAACTTAATAAGTTTCTTAAATTTAATATAATTGGACTAATGAGTATGAAATTATGGATCAATGGTGACACTAACACTGGGACAACATGTAGATCCAGACACAGTCTTCACCATCAGGACCTCACAGTTTGGTAGAGTAGGCTGTCAGTGAAATGGAGATTTATCAAAGTGGGTGGAGATTAGAGCTGTGAGAATATTAAGTACAAGAAACCATAGGATCCCATCTTGGTGGGTTAAGGACACTCTAAAAGAAAATTGTGTATTGGCTGAGAATTACTACTTAAGTAGTAGATAGCCATGAAATAGATGAGAAGAACGACTTTGGGTCAAGGATCCAATATATGCAAAAAATGATGGAGAGATTATTCTACCCAAGAATTCACAATCATTCAATGTTACCAGAGAAGTGTATTATTAAAGAAGAATATGGAAGAAAATGGTTGGCCAGAAGCCAATTCTGAGCAATACTACAGGTTTCTCTTTTTATATAATTTGGGCCTCATTCCAAGATAAAAAGGAACCACAGAAAGTGTTTAAACAGCTTGGGGAAAGTCTGAAGACAAGATCTAAGTAAGGAGAGGATTGTGGGATGATGGTGGAGTAGGAAATTCCAGGAAATAGGCCCTCCACTAAAACAGCAATTCAACTGACAGGAACTATCTGAGCCAACTAATTATGAAACTCTAGAGACTATTTAATAACTGAAGCAGCACCCATAGGAGCAGGAGGAAGATGCAGCTAAATTATGATAAATACAGGTGATTTTCACCCTCCCTGAAGTGGCTACCACCACCCATGCCCCAGCCTCATGGTGGGCAGCATGGGGACAGCAGGGCAGGTTCCTGCTGCATACATGTGTGCATGTTTGTCTGTGCCAGCATATCAGCAGGAAGTCTTAGGGACTTAGCCAGGGAAATTGTCTCAGACTTCCCCTCCCAGAATTTGTTCTGAAGGCAGAGAGCTGGGAAAGTGTGAGAAACAATGAAATTGAAGCAGCCTGGGGTAAAGGACTATCTGAATTATATCACACAAGGAGGAGGTGAGAATTTCAAAGGGCACAGAGGGACCTTCATTCAAATTCCTGAAACTGTAAATAGGGGTATTCCAAAGCCACTAGGATGCACAAGCCGAAGAAGACTAGCAAGCTTCCTGGCTTCATAAGGCTCATATAAGTTAGAGAGGGTCCTTAATTTCTATTTGCCTTAGGCTGATCTTCTAGGGAAGGAGAGGTAAGCTTTAAAGGAGACCACTAGGGAAACCAGAGTCAGTTGGCAAAGATGGTGAAAGGTGCTCTTTCCTTGGGTTTCTTTGTTTAGAAGTGCTCCTGGCATTCGACAAAAGCTCTGTCATATCACTAGTTGGGTACAAACTTAAGGAACAGACAACCAGGGAACCAAATTCCAGAGTTTAGTATTTTATAAATATTAAAACGCACAGTGTTGAAAAAAAAATATTACTAGGCAAAGAAACTGAAAATGGTGGACCATCCAAAGAAACAAGATAAATATCCAGAAGCCATCAAAGAAGGACTCATGGTATCCATTCTTAAACTTATTACAGTGACACAGTAATCCAAACAGCATGGTGGCTCTGTCTACCTAGAGGAGCCCACACCAAATCTTGGTGTGTATTTCCATCTTTCTCTCCCATTTCCTAGCAAGCTCTGTTCTTTTCCCTCATTTCCCAATAAATTCCTTTCACTGGCTTAACTAACTAGGATGCTCTTAAATTCATTTTTGCAACATAGACAAAAAGCTAGAAGAATCCAACACTTTCCTGATTTCATTTGGTGAGCCATTGTCAAGAGACAGATAAGTGGGTGATGCTCCCTGATCCCTGCTGGAGACTGGTGAGTTTTAAGGCCTGTCTGAGCCCTCTTTTGGTTTTGCCATTTTAAAGGGTTTTAATGACTAGGAGATTCCTGGATAAGCTCCCAAAGGACATAAACTTGGTCTGCCCAGACTTCTGGCTCCCTCTCCAGAGGTGGTAGGGGCTAGTCCCCATGCCGTGTAGATCCAAGGAAGTTCTGGGTGGCAGGTGAAAATGCCCTAGAGACCTGACTGGGCATATAGCCTGAGTGGAGAAGGAGTCTGCTGGGAATTTACCAAGCCCTCTCTGTAGGTTCAGAATGGCTATCACCTGTTGCATTGTTTCATTAGATGGCTCATTAACTCCTTTTACTTAAAAGTGCCTTTGATCTTCCAACTACTGCTGTCCTCCTTTGGGTCTGTAAGTTGGTTTAGAATGCCTTAGAACCTGAGAATGCATTTGTTAATGAGGCATAAGCCCCACCCTTAGCATTGCCCTGAGCCTTTGCTCCTTCCTCTCTGGAGAGTTCTGGAGATTGTCTTTGGGGAGGGGAGTCCCTGAGGGTGTTTGTTGGCAAATCACAGGACAATTGGTCTCTAGTTCTTTTATGGGGTTTAACTGAGCAACTCAGACCCTGGGAGCGGCTAGGGGCGAGCTCACTCATAGCCAGATCCTAAGAACTTTGCAAAAGAGGCAAAAGCATTTAAAGGTCCCTTTCCTAGGAGGAAAGCCTGGCTTGGGGGTTAAGGTCTGAGAATTGGGCCAAGACACCCCCAAGAACACTAAGACTCTGGGGATACCCAGAGACAAAGTTCCCAATTCCCAAAACTTGGGACAGTGAGCAGGGCTCCCCAATTTCCAGGATACTGGATTGGTAAGCAATCCATTCAGTCATATCTAGCAGTGGGACTCCCCCAGAAAGACAAATGTGTTTCCTCCCCTAGGATAACGGCTGGCTCTTAAATTGGGACAACCTGCATAGTCTAATCTTCCTGCCATATCATGTGGTGGCAGTATGGCTAAGAGTGGGCTCTATATGGGACCCTGAATTCCAGTTAAACCTGTCTAAGAGAGGAAAGAACAGACAGATCTGAGTGCCAGAGACCACATGGTCCTGTCTCCTTAGAGTAGGGGTTCTTAACAAGGGGTTGGTAGAACCAAAAAATGGTTAATAACCCCTGCCTTAAAGGGATGAGGAAATGCCCTCTATTACTAAGCCTCTCCCCTGTAGAATAAGGCACCATTTCATGTGCCATAAATTATGATTAAAAGGTTCCTGGCATTCCTTGCTCCCTGCCTATTTCCTTCTAACACTCCTATCCTTCGAGCAAAAAATGCTTGCAACTGAAGTTGATGTATAAAAGAAATCACAAGTAGAATTAATTCAACTGTGGAAAAAGCAGAAAAACTTAGCAAAGTTCTTACTAATAAAATTGTTTTAGTTGCTAAGTTAATGAACAGAATTGCTCAAATTATTTTTAAGTGGAAACTTACTAAAAAATAAGAGTTAAGATCATTATATAGATGCCTGTATATTATAAAACAGCAAAAGGATAAGAGCTGAAATTACTATAACTGGGTTGATGTAGATTAGACTTCAGCTATTATAATGGTAATCTTAAACTAATTTACCTTTGTTTATGGCTATTTCAGATCTAGCTTGTACAAATAATAGTAATTATAAACTAAACTTACCTTTGATTATGGTTATTTTGTTACTATAATAGGTTCACCTAGCCCTTAGGCTTCAGCTATTTTGATGGTAATTATAAGCTAAGTTTGCCTTTATTTATGGTTACTTCAGGTCAAGCCTCACCCCTATCCTTTGCTTATGGTTATTTCATGACAACTCATGCCCCCTAAGGCTCAGGGAAAAGCAAACCTGAGACACCCCTGTCTCCTGTCCTTCTACTGGTATTAGTGACCCTGCTTTCTCTCATGATTTCAAGTGTTTGCTGCCTGGTGGAATTCTCAACCCTCAGGGCTGTACATTCACTCTGCCAGTCCAGTGGCTGAGGACTGGGAGTGGGGGCCTCCCATCTTGAATGTTAGAATTCCTAAAAGCAGCAATTAATGAGAGAAACCAGTTTCCCTGAGGCTTCAATGACCTAAGTGACTGTATACTGGAATTAGTCTTGCTCATCCATGGTCTGCCAAAGTCAAAAAGTGAAGTAAGAAAAGCTCTGAAGTAAAGTGCTACAAATGTATTTCACAGCATTGGGGTCATTTTGGCTACAAGCCAATAATTAAAGAATAAAATTCTTGTAAAAAACTGCATGATCACATTGCAAAGTAGATTAATTAGAAATAGCCTTCAAAGAAATCTTTTAAATGTTATTTTACCATTAAATTTATTTTGTAAAAGAATGAAAGTTTTAAGCAACTTTAGTAAGTTGTGTTTTTGTGTATAGCTATTTGTATCTGCCTATTTGATCAGTGTATATTTTCATATATCAGGATGGAAATATCAAATTAACAAATAAAAATTCTTAAAAGAGCTCCATTTTAAAATCAAATATGCACTTATATATGTGAATGTGCCCAAATTAAGGTGAGCAGGATGGAATGGTCGTATAGAAATCTGAATACAGGAACTATTGGGAAAGGTAAAAAAATTTTCCTGAGCTCTTTGACCTACCCAGCCCCCAGGGCCTTTTCTTTCCAATAGCTCTGAGGGAGGGGCTAGGTGTGACAGATTAAAACTCTTCTAGGCTGGGGGATTAAGAAACATAGTTTGTCTTATAATTACCCAATGTAAATTTTTTAACAAGCTTAAAATAAGGGTGGTTAATAATTCTATTACCACATTTCAGTAAGTAAAGGAAAAGTCCTTAAAAATTATGGAAAGACCTTTTTCAAATTATAATTAAATTAAACAATTGTAATATATTCCAAAACCTGGCAGTCAGTGTCCTTTTAAGATTATTCACAGTTTTAGAGTTTTAATAAAGAAAAGAGGTTTTAGCCTCCTGTAAAGGAAGGGAAAAGAACATCCCTTGCATAAAGTATAATGGTTTCAACTTTATTTAATTTAGGTCTTATCTCCTCAGGTATATAGCATACCAATTAAATAAATTAACATTATATGTATTAAACGTTTAAGATGGTGAAAATTGTAAGTTCATGTTTAATGGAATTAAGCTAAATAAGAAAATATAGATCTGCCCTCTCTTAAAGAGATAAAGTAAATTTCATTAGTTGCTAACTGTAAATCAGCTTATCTTAAGGCAAAGTAACCAGTCTATGCAGTTACAGTTAATTATAAGGAGTTTGTAAAAGTGTCTTCTAAATTGAAGCATTTAAATGGCTAATTCCAGAAAGGCATTTATTAGAAATCGAATTGATATTTATAGCAAAAACTAACTTCATAACAGGGAAACCTGTCAGAGGTCGCCTCAATCTGCATGTTAAAATATTGGTAAGGAAAGATAATCTTAATTCCATTGGGAATTGTAGATTTTTATAAAATAATGGAGAAAGTAATTTTTCCTGTGCTGCTAAAGTAAAATACCTATTAATTAAAGTCATGATGGTAAAGGTGTAGAAGTAAAAAGCAAAGTACCAAAAAAGTTAAGTTCATTTGATATGTTATAAACTGCATTGGAAGTGTTTAGAAAGTGTATGAAAATCAAAAGAGATAGACTTCAGTATTGTCAAAGTATTTTGTACATTCAAATCAGGCCTTCAATACACTGACTGCATTTTGCATCTCCATTTGAGTTATTGGTTATATCATTCATGTACTCCTGAAACAATAAAAGTACCAAGTAAAACTCTGTTTATGATCCTGAAGTGGATGGAGAATACATTGCTATTTTAGATTCCTGCAGCAGCCAGCGATGGTTCAATATTGCCAGATGTACAATGGATATTGCCTCCAGATGAGCACTGTTATATACTGCTGAAGGGCACTATGCACGAGACAGGTGAAATACTGGAGCCTACCTTCCTACCTCCTCTTTGGGGTCAGTGGTGTTACAGCATGCTAGCTGTGTGAAGGGCATAGCAAGTGGAGCAATGATTACCAGAGTGATGTAAGTAGAACTTAAATACAATTGGCATTGTGGCCTGCACCCATGGAGAGAGAAAATGTATGATATTGCAAACTTGGAGCTTAGATCTATTAATTGCAGCTCAAAGAGAAAAGTATGCATTGGTTAGGGCATTGATTAGTATTAAGTACTGTACCTATATACCTGATGATTATGATGATATCTCAATATCCTGGTAAACATCATTTTCTAAGAAGTTAATGAATGTGTTTAAACCAGGTCTCCCTCCTAGCCAGTATTCCTGAACCTATCCCACTCACAGACCCACATGCCATCCTGCCAGGGCTAAGCATTTTCCCAGCAGAAGGGAAACAGCAAATGGGGTGGCTAGGACCCACTTCAGCTTGGCTTCTCCAAAATGGTCTATGTGTAACCTTTCTTCAAACAAGATCTGGAAACCAAGTTGATCAAAACCTGATTGGAGAACAAGCCACAGTCTCAATTAGAGCCAAAACAGAAAAAAAAAACCTTACTCGGTGGTTCTAATCACTCCCACAGCTGTTAAAGGAATTGCCAGAGGGGTACACTTATCCTGAGCAATGCTAGCTGCCCAAAAATAAAAACTAATCAGAAGAAGTACCTGATTGGATGTACAAGTGCTGGTCATTGGCTTGAAATACCTCTGTCTGTGACAAAGCCATCTGTTCCCTCCAGCTCTAGCCCCAAAACCTATTGCAAAGGGAAAGCAAGACAAACACCCCTTAAAAACTGTTGTCTGTTTTCATTTCCAGTAGATTCTCCCTGTATAATAACCTCTTAGCTATCTCAAACACAACCATCACCGTGGAATACTGGTATTGGCAATTTATACCAAACCCTATTATCTATTACAATCTTTCCCTAGAGCTAACAGCATAGAAGAAACTAGCCATGTCTTAGAAGCTCTAAGACAGCCAATGGACTTTCTTGCTACTATGGTGCTGCAAAATTGCAGGGCACTTAACATGCTAATAGCAGCACAAATAGGAACATATCTGTTCCTTAAAGAGAAAGGATGTCTCTATGTAAATCACTCTGAAATAGTCCTAAACAGCATTCAAACCCCACCTTATAAAGCCCAACTTGGGAGTATGCAGCCTCTGAAAGCACCTGGCCTTTCTCATTCTTGTGGACCAGTATGTCATACCTGGACCCCTTTTTGGACCCACTTACCAACATCTTCTTTATCCTTTTAGTGGGGCCATGTATCTTCAAAATTCTAAGTAAGTTTATTTCTTCCAGAATCAATGCCTTCCAAAAGAAGATATTAGTCACATGGGGATTTCAGCCAGTTCCAACCATACTGTTAGACCCATCTTCCCTCAACTTCCATAGAATAGTCAGAGAGGTTTATGCCCTTTCAGGCAGAGACTACTGCCCTATTCAGCAGGAAGTAACTACAGAAGGATGATCATCGCCCCTCAGCATCCCCTTAAGAATAAGGGCATGAACTCTCTGAGGGGGGAATTGAAGCAGGTTAGTCAGGGAAATGAGGAGAAGATGAGCCACAACATGGCCAACAGACAACATGGCCATTAGACAACATGGCTGACAGACAACATGACTGCAAGAACTCACTGAGACATTTTGTTTAAACTTGAGGTGCCAGTTTCTCATTCCATAATCTCCCCTTGGCTCTGGATATTCAAAACAGGCCTCACTATTGGCCTCTGCCATTGGTGGGGTAACAAATAACAGCTGGGGCCCCTCCCAATAGCATTAGCAAAGGGGAGGAATAAATAACAGTTTAAAAGGTAACCACACAAGGCAGAGCTCACTCTCTCTGCCTAGAGAAGCCCACACCAAATCTTGGTGTTTATTTCCGTCTTTCTGTCCCATTTCTCAGCAAGCTCTGCTCCTTTCCCCCATTTCCCAATGAATTCTTTTTACTGGCCTAACTAAAAAAATTTTAAATTAAAAAAAAAAGCATGTTATTGACACAAGGACAGAAATATAGACCATAGAATATAAACACAAGTTCAGAAATTAATCCTCCCACTTAAAGCCAACTGATTTTTGAAAAGGGTCCAAAGTCCAATTGAGAATGAATAGTCTGGATGTCTATATGCAAAAGAGTGAATGAAGAACACTATCTCTCACTGTATAGAAAATCAGCCCAAAATGAATCAAGACCTAAATAAAAGAACCTAAGTGTAAAAATTCAAAAACAAAATGGAGGGAAGCATCTTCAGGTCCTTGAGGTAGGCCATGATTTATTAGAAGTCACAATCAAAACACAAGCAACAAAAGAAAAACTTGATAAATTGGACTTTATCAAAATTAAAAATATTTCTGTATCAAAGTTCTTTATCATGAAAGTAAATTAACAACATACAAAATGGCAGAAAATATTTGTAAATCACATATCTGATAAGTGCTTAACATCCAGAATATATAAAGAAATCCTACAATTCAACAACCAAAAAATCCTCATTTAAAAATGGGCAAAAGTTTTTATTAGACATATCTCTAAAGAATATATAAATGACCATAAAGCACATGAAAAGATGCATAGCCTCATTAGACATTAGGGAAAGGCAAATGAAAACCACAATGAGATATATTTCATATGCATTAGAATGGCTACAAAAAATGTACAAGATACCCAGAAAATTACAAGAATTGGAGAGGATATAGATGAATAGGAACACTCGTTCTTTGCTGGTGTGGATGCAAAATGGTGACAACCTTGTGGAAGTCTGTTTCGTGGTTCTTCAGAAAGTTAAGTATAGAATTACCATATGAACCAATAGGTATATACACAAAAGAATTGAAAGCAGGTACTAAAAGAGATATTTTCACAATCATGTTCAAAGTGGCATTATTCCCAATTGTCAAAAGATGGAAGCATTCTATGTGCCCATCATCTGATGAATGCATAAACACAATGTGGAATATACACACAATGGAATATTATTCAGTCATAAATACAAATGAAGTTCCAATACATGCAACAACATGGATGAACCTTGAAGACATCATGTTGAATGTAACAAGTCAGGCACAAATGGGTCATTGATATAACTACAATAAGCAAACTTATGGAGTCAGAATCTAGAATATAGATTTTCTGGGGATGAGGTAGAAGTAGGGAAGGGGGAGTTAATGTTTACACTGTACATAGTGTGTAGTTTTATGGGAAAATTTTGGTAGTAGTGCTATTGGTAGCACATTACGGATGTAATTACCAACACTGAATTATATATTTTAATGTCATTAAAGGGAGAAATTTTAGGTTGTATATATATTACTAAAACAAACAAACAAAAAACTGTAGGAGTTTACAAACCAAGCAGTATACCTTAATGTAGACCATGGACTATGGTTAATAGCACAATTACAAAACTGTTCTTTCATAGCAGTAATAAAGGTAACACATCAATGCAAGGTGTTAAAATAGGATGGTATAAAGGAACTCTGTATTTTATGTGTTTTTTTGTAAGCCCCCATTTTATTTAATAAAAACAAGGGGGAAATAGATAATTTAGACAGTTTGGTCATAATCCTAGTAGGAAATCAAGGTTGTCTATACATGTGTTGCCTATAGTAGAGAATGAATGGAATTGAAGACTACTTTTAAAGACATATTCATTAGATTTAATGACAGTCATGTTGAAGAAGAGGGTCAAGACATCTGATATCTTCTGGTTTAGTGTAAATTACCTTTGACTTAGGAAATTATGGAGTAGAGATGTCTTTAAGCAGATGTCTAAATGTTGCTGATTTCCTGGTTGAATGTGTAGGATAGCTGTTGGGATCCCTGAGGCAGGTTTTCATTAGGAATTTAGATTTATGTATCTGGACCCAGAAGAGGTCTGCAATGAGGCTCTTTGGCCACCATCAGCATGTGTATGGTGACTATAACACATGGGTTTATATAATGTGCCAAGTCCCTCCCTTCCACTTATGCAAACCTGTAAGAGTGACAGAGGCAGAAGAGCATAACTTTTGCAACATTAATCTACTCCTTTCTCAATTTTCTTCACAGAGGACTAAGGTGTTAGGAGCATGTTCTGAGAAGCATGTTAACCTCTGAGAGCAAAGCAGCACCTAAGAGGAGGTGTTGACTACTGGTTAGTCAGGGGCACCATCCTTTCCACAGCACCAGTAGCCTGGTTGAAGACTCATGGCCTCATTTGCAAGGCTCTGGGGATGCTGGTGCCATGGTTTACCAGGCCACAGGAGGCCAAACTATAATGGACAAATAAACTCTCAATATAGGAGGGCAGAGGGCCTGCTAAACCTCTACCCTCCCTGCAACCACGGCCTGATTTTTTTATTTCCTAGCTCTCACACTAGGCAGATGCATTGTGGGTGGATCCTGGGCACTGGCACTGATGCTCCTGGTCAAGGTTGTCTTCTGTTCAAAGATGGGAGAACTTGACTTATCAGTTGACGTGGGAAGTGTTCTTGTGCATCCTATGGCCTCATCTCAAACTATTACCCTGATTGATGGCTGCTGGCCCTGTTTCTGTCTTAGTAAAATGTCTTTGCAGCAGGTTCTTTTCTGTTTCACTTTGTGCACAGGCACTTTTAACTCTTTCTTCCCTGCTCTGAGATCTGGACTCCTGTGTGTATGTGTGTGTGCTTGTTCATTTGTGTGCCTGTGTGTGTGCTGATATCCTGTTCCATAAGGGCCTTTTTATTTCCTTTTAAAAAACCTTTTGTTGCATCTGCCATGGATCTTATGGGTCTGTGGATTGTAATTAGGGAGAAATTCAATTTCAAACTTTACATGCTCTCCCCTGCTGGTAACTTAATTAGATATTTTTTTATCCCTACAATAAATTAAGTTCTAGATGTGATATATTTCATATATATGTTTGAGTTAATCTTGCTACTGTAAAGGATATCTCTGTTAAGAGTACAAGCTCTGTATTTAAGAAAAAAAGAAACAAAACCAAGCACCATTCATTAGATCTACCTACATTTTCTTGTGTTCAAATAGATAGGAATACTATTTTTATCTTCCAAGTTTCCTCATGTTTTTCTGATATAAATTTGTGGAGTGCACATATATCTGTAGCTTGAAAACAAATTATCACTTTAAAACTAATTATAATAAATAAATATAGATATATAGATATATAGATATTTATTTATTTATTTATTTATTTATATTATTATCTACTGGTTGCCTAAAACATTTTTTTGGCTTTAAGTTGATAGCGTTTATAAACATCAGCATTGTTGCTTCTCTTTTTATTGTTTGTAGTGCTTGATGGTAGTCTGTGTCTTCTATGTATTGATTTATGTAATTATATTTATAACTTTTGTCATTATTTCATTTCAATCAAATAAAGATTTGAGTAAGAGAAAAAGAATGGAAGATATAGTTAATAGTGTAAGAGATATACTGGCCTTTTGAAAAGCTCTAACATACATATAATTATGTTTTCAGAGGGATCAAAATGCATTAATATACACCAAATATTTATTGATCATGAGTTGCATGCTAGCTACAGAGGCAAATATAAAATAAATGTGAAAAAGGAAAAGGATTATAAGTCATCCTAGCACTTAGAAAATGTTTGCCAGAAAAGATATATCTGCATGAAGTAAAATATTAAATGATAATATAAAATTATATATGTGATTGCCAAAATGGTACATAATACTAAGCAGTTTGAATGTCATCTGTTCATATACATTGTTTAATCTATTTAATTTGTCATTAATTTTAAGTCTATTTTATTTTTATTATGCAACAGGATTTGGCAAAGTGGCCCTATGGCCCATTCTAGGCAACAGCAAAAAATTACAAGCTATACTAACAAATAGGATGATATGGCCCAATCAAAGGAACAAATCAAAATGCATGATTAGACACAGGATATCAATCAAATGATCAAGGATGTTCAAATAAATCACCTTAATCAATTCAAAAAGTTGAAGGAAAATGTAGCTAATGAGATAAAGGAATTTAAGATGACACTGGGTGAGCACAAAGGAGAACTTGCAAGCTTGAATAGAAAAACAACAGAGTTTTAGGTAAAGAAAACACAATGGATGAAAGCAAAATACATTAGAGGCATACAACAACAGCTTTGAGATGGCAGAGAAAAGATTCAGCAAATTTAGAGGACAGAACAGCTGAATTTGAAAAGACAGAAGAACAGAGAAGGAAAAGATGAAAAAAATTGAACAGAGACTCAGGTAATTGATTGCTAGCACAAAGCTCAGCAATATACATGTCATGTGTCATGGAAGTTCCAGAAGGAGAAGAGAAGGGAATAGGTTCAGAAAGCATATTTGAAGAAACAGTAGTTCAAAAATTTCACAACACCAATGAAATATATATATATCTATATATATCTATATAGATATATCTATCTATCTATCTATCTATCTATCTATCTATCTATCTATCTATCTATCTATATATATATATCTCCAAAAGGCAAAATGTACTCCAGTCAGAATAAATCCAAATAGACTTACTAGGAGACATAAATTATTCAGACTGTTGAATGACAAAGGTAAAGAGAGTATTCTGAAAGCAGCAAGAGAAAAGCAGTCCACCATTTACAATGTACATCCAATAAGACTTAAATAAGATATCTTGTCAGAAACCTGGAGGT
>JAQZBX010068296.1:0-15775 GCA_029593785.1 Cabassous unicinctus
CACCTCAGCTCCCTGGTCTGCTGCATCTCTTATTGTCTCTCCTCTGTGTCTCTTTTTGTTGCATCATCTTACTGCGCTGTCTGCTCGGGCACTCCTGCGTGGGTCAGCTCGCAGAGAGGGCCAGCTTGCCTTTCACCAGGAGACCCCGGGAATCGAACCCTGGACCTCCTATATGGTAGACGGGAGCCCAATCGCTTGAGCCACATCTGCTTTCCTCTGCAACTCTAAAAATCACGTGTAGAATGCGCTATGCTCCAGTTTTATAGGCATGGACAGCCTAAGGCAGAGGAAGGGCACATCGGGGGGATTCGAACCCAGGCCCATCAATGCCAGTTTCTCTGCCTTTCTCACTTCCTCTCCACTGTGAGAGGAGACTCATGGCCATGCAGGACAGTGCAAGGCTGGGTTGAAAACCTGCCTCGGATGCATCCTTGCTGTGTGACCTCGGCCATCTTCCTTTCCCTCTCTGGACCTCAAGTTTCTCTACTGAGAAATGGGTATCCTCAAAGCTCCCTTGAACACTCCACTTGGCCCCAGTGCCTGGCACCCAGAAGGGGCTCTGGAGGGTGAGGGTGGCCCACTCTTGCTTCCCAAGGTGCAGACCCCACCCCACCACCATGCCCCCTCCACCTTTCCAGACTCCATAGCCCCTGGGCTGCCCCATGCCAGTTTTCTGTTTAGTTTAATAATCTCCCGAAAGTTTAATTGTTGTTTTATTCATCCGTGACCTTTCTCTCTCATCTGGAGACGTATTATTGCTAATCTACAAATTTCAAGAACCCGATTTTTTTGCAAAACCAATTACCTGCCTATGCAAATGACCTCTCCACGCCTGCTTCCCTGGCCAGCTGGCTGTGGGAGGGGGAGATTGGCGGGGGGATGCTCGGATATAGCTGCTGCTCAAACACTCGGATGCAAACTTTATCTATAATTCCTCTGAGTTGTGCGGCCCTCGTGGACCTGGAGTTAATTAGGATCTCAGTAATCAAGAGAGGCCCTGACCCCAGGCTTCTAGTTCTGACCTCCTAAAGAGGCCTCTTGGAGCAGCTGGAGGCGCTGATTGCCTCCCCACCTGATGGGACTAATACTGGCTCGTTGGTTCATCCATTCATTCATTCACGCCCTCATTCTAAAATCTCCACTGAATAGCAGCCCCGTGCCAGGCACTGCTCTGGACTCTGGAGGCAGAAAAGGAAGAAGCAGGACAGAAAAAACAGAGGTCTGTAGCTTTATGGAGCTGACAGGCTGGGAGGGAGGGAAAGGTAGGGGAAAGAGGGAAAATTTTGTAGCGCGTGGTCTCACGGTCGGAATTGCAATGGAGAAGAAGAAAGCTGGGAAGGGTGCTGGGCAGTGCCGGGGGTGGGCAGCTGGGGAGCTTGGACCCCTTTCTCTCTTGCTCCCCTGGCTCCAGCTGCAAAAAGTGGCTGCCTTTTAAAATGCCAAACTTGGCCCCACCCCAGGACCTTTGCACTCCCTGTTCTCTCTGCTGGGACCTCTTGGCATGACCGACTCTTCCTCACGCAGGCTCAGCCCACAGGCCACCTCTTCCTGGAGGCCTCCCCTGATTACCCCAGTTAAAGGGCATCTCCCTCACACTGTTTCGGATTCCTTCGTTTGCTTTAACATGCTTCCTGAAATTGAATTATGCACGTATGTGTGATTAGCTGGCTCACTCCACTTTTATGTGGGCTCCTTGAGGACAGAGGAGCCGTGTCTGTTTTGTTCACCACCGTATCCTCAGCAGCCGGAACTGTGCTGGGTATTTATTCAGTAAGTATTTGTCGAATGAATGAATGAATGAATGAGTGATGCAGGGACCAGGAGACCATGCCAGCCATGGTGTAGAGTATCTTGCTTCCTTGGTGCATCCCCACAGGCTCATGGAGTGGGTGGCAGTTTCCCATTTCACAGCTGAGAACAGGGAGGCTGGCAATGGAAGCCAGCTACTGAAGGGGTCAGCCCAGATTATCTCCAGGACCCCTGCAGCTCTCCAATGTGAGGAAGGGGCAGAGAGGTCATTGAAGGAATGATGGCCCAGGAGGCAGGTCCCTGCTGACCTTGGACCTTAAATTCTCCATCTGGCCTGGCCATGCCCTGCATGACTGCCTCCTTTGCTTCTAGATTCCAGCCACCCCCTGGTTTCCCTCCCACCTCCCTGGCTGCCCCTTCTCATCTCCTTTGTCTCCTTGGCTGATTCTCGATGCTACCCTGGGCATCCCCCAGGCTCTCCAGTACCCAAAAGTGGGTCAGCCACTTCCCCCCTGAACCCACTCCTCATCCAGAGTCCCCTGTTCAGAGGCAGCTCCCTCTGCCCTGCCCTTGAGCCAGACACCGGACATCTGTCTCTCCTTTGCATATGCTGTTCCCTGCTGCCCGTCACACTGTTCCCCTTGGGAACCTAATTAGCCTTCCTCCTCCGCCTGCCGTTATACATCTCAGAGGAGCCTGCATGTTTCTTTAAGGAACGATTACAATTCAAATGATGAGTTGTTTGTTCATTTATTTGTTTAACTTCCCAACTAGACCCGGTGCTCTGGTTGAGGAGGGCCATCAAGCTGTCATTTTATCTCCTCCATCTCCAGCACCCGGCACAGCTATAGGCACTCATCAGGAGCGGAGTTGGATGATTGAATCAATGGATGGATGCGAGAATGATTGGTTGATGATCTATAGGTGGGTGGGCGGAGAATGGATGATGGGTGTATGTGTGGGTATGTGGGTGGGTGGGGAGACAGGTGGATGGGAGTTTGAATGAGTGGGTGGATAGGGATGGATGGTAGGGATGGATGGATGGGGATGGATGAGTAGGACAGATGGGTGAAAGGATGGTGGGTGGATGGAAGAATGCATCAATGGACGGATGGTTGGGTAGGTGGGTGGAAGGATGGAAGAATGGATGAGGGGATGGTTGAATAGGTGGGGGTTGGATGAAAGGACAATGGGTGAATGGATGGGTGGGTGGATGGAAGAATGCATCAATGGACGGATGGTTGGGTAGGTGGATGGAAGGATGGAAGGATGGATGAGGGGATGGGTGAGAAGGTAGGGGTTGGATGAAAGGACAGGTGAGAGAATGGATGGGTGGGTGGGTGAATGGATGATGGATGGAAGGGTGGATGAGTGAGGCTATGGATGGGTGGATGGGTGGGTAGGTGGGTGGTTGGATGGACGGTTGATTTGTGATTGAGACTACCTTTGATGAGAGGGGCTGTAGGTAGAGGACCCAGCCTTGCCAAGTGTTTCTGAGGATTCAGCAGACTTGGGAGTGGGGTGGAGGTACAATGGTGGCACAGACCTCTCACTCTTTCTGCTGGGCTCGGATTGACTCGGGGTAAGAGCCGCGAGAGACAGACCTGACTGTTCGATGCCACAGCCGAAAGCATCCCCCCGAAGAGGGCCCCACTTTTAGCCGAGAACGAGGTCCACCCCCCCTTACCCCCTCCCTTGATTCAATCCCAGCCGCCCGCCGATCCAATTATTCTGCTGCCAGGGTGGCTGGCAATTTTCTTTCGGGACTGAGAAGCTGTTTTGGTATCTGCGTGACTTTTAACAGCAAGGTGACCCAGAGACAGAAACTCAGAGACAAGAGGAGGAGAGGAGAGAGACACACAGAGAAAGAGGAAAAGCAAGAGACAGAGAGACAGATTTGCAGAGACAGGAGAGAGACACTGAACCCGGGTTAACTTCAAACCCCGTGGTCTCAGTATCCAAAACAGCGCCCTGCAAACGATTCCAAAGATTCCAGACTCCCCTTGTGGCTTCATTTCTTCACCCTCCCTGTCCCCAGTACAGCCTTCACATGGAACAAAATTCAGCCCTGATTTCACCCTGACTTAGGAGGACTTTGCTAATGGTCAGAACTCCTCAGTGATGAAACCAGAGTCCTTGGAAGGTATTGAGCTCCCCATCCAGGGAGGAGTCCAAGCAGAGGTAGTGGACTAGAAGTTCCTTTCAGATCTCAGATGTGTTCAAGGTCCCCTTTTATTCTGTTTTGGGTCCTTTACCTTTTTTTTTTTTTGCACTTGCTAAGTGTCTGGTGCTGGAGTGGAGTGAGCGAGGGGGAGAGGGGAGAGGAGGTGAGGGCAGGGAGGTTACAGGACAGGTTGTGCAGGGTCCCGTAGGGAGCACTTGGACTTTTACCCCGAGGGAGATGGGAGCCATAGAGAGCTGTGGGCAGAGGAGGGATGGGCCCTAACTCAGGTGCTCACAGGCGCCCTCTGGCTGCTGTGAGGAATATCTCTTCTCTCCTTTGCTGTGTGACCTTGGGCAGGTCACTCTCCTTCTCTGGCTCCTGACCCCCTCTGTACACATGCAGGAAATTGGGCAGAGCCACCTCTGAGCATCCTCCTGGCCCTGTCACCCCAGCCTCACCCCCCAAGCAGCCTCAGGCATCTGTGATGCCCCCAGTGCCCTGTATCATGAGAGATAATCTGTGAATGTCAACTGTCCCTGGAACTTTGCAGACAGTAATGAAATCACCTAATCTTGTGATCAGAGAATTACCAGCCGGCACCTCTCCCCAGGGAGGAATTCCCAAGGCTCAGATGAGGAGAGAAACTGTTTCCTTCCTATTCTGCCTCCCCCTACCAGGAGATTAAACAAAGCCGGCTGTTCCCTGGAGAGGGATTGTGGGACTGCCTTAGTCGCTGTGGTTGTAGATGAAGCCTAGGATCTGGCTGTACCCTCTGCTTGCTGTGTGGTCCTGAGCAGCAACCTCCCCATTCTGGATCTCGGTTTCTCTAAACTGGCTCCTCTTGCTACTGCTTCTAGGCCCACGTGGAAAGCACAAGGGAGGTTATCCTGTTGGAGGTGAAAACCTTCCTTCGGCCCCTTTCAAAGGGAGAGGAAAGGAGAGAAGAATGTCTTAATGTGGCTCAGAGAAGAACTCAGCACAGAGGCAGACAGGCCCAGTGATCACAAGGCCAGATGCAGAATGACTAAGAACAAGGGTGCCTGGGAGTGGATCTCAAGGTTGTCACTCATTAGCTGGGAGTCCTCAGGATCCCTCTCTATGAGCCTCCATTTCTTCATCTGTAAAATGAGGCTAAAATAGCATTGTCTTTGATAAGTGTAATGGTTAGCTATTGCTGCATAACAAAGCGACCCCCAAAATCTTAAAAGCAATCATGTATTATTGCTCAAATGCCTGTGGGTTGGCTAGGGCTTGGCTGATCTGGGCTGACTTTGGCTGGGGGACACCCCGAGTTAGACTGCATTTCTGGCTGCTTCAGGTCAGTTCCATGTGTCTTCATTAGAAGGCCCGGGCTGAAGGGGCAGTAGCTACCCGGGGCGCGGGGAGTTCTCTTGGTGACAGCAGAGGCAAAAGAGGGAAAGCAGAAACACACGAGGGATCTTAAGGTTCAGCCTCAGAAACTGGCACGGTTGTTTTTGCCCACATGCCACTTATCAAAGCAAGTCACATGGCCGAGCCCAAAGTTAAGGAAAGGGAAGGCTTCAATGAGGCCATGACAAGAGTGTGGATACAGGGTGTGCTGAAGAATTGGCACCATTCAGTCTTACAGGAAAAGCAAGGCTGCTTTTGGCTGCAAGTAATAGTAACTCCAACTCAAAAGACCTAAGCAATAATATAGTCATTATCACACATAACAAGGCATCTGGTGTGGGGTGATAATTCAGTGGCTCAAAACATCATCAAAGTCTCTGGTTGTTACCTTTTCCCTCTCCACCATTCTTAGCCTGTTCCCTCATGGTCAGTCATAAAATGACTGCCAGAGCTCCAGCCATCACATCCAAACACAAACACCAATCAGGGAAAGAATGGGGCCTTCTCCTCCTCGGTGTCTCTTTGTAAGAGCAAGGAAACCTTGTCCAGAATTCTCCCAGCAGACTTCTTCACATCTCATTGGACCACAGGCCCACCTCTAAACCAATCACCAGCAAGGAGCTTGGTTCAACCACGATTCATAAACTTCAGGCAGGGGCTGGAGTGGTCTTTTCCTGAAAGGCCATGGTCTGTCTGAAGGAGGTGGAAATCCAATCAAAGCAGGGAAGGAAGAGGAGGGGATGGTCAGGAGTGGCTGTAGGGTGGACAACCAGTGGGGTCTGTCCCTCTTCTCTCAAAGCCATGATGGGGGATAGAATTGGCAGCTGTCAGAAGCTTAAGGAATAGGAGGGGTCTTTTTTAAAATAAATCTTATTTTTTAGAACAGTTTTAAATTTACAGAAAAATTACAAAGATCATACAGAGTTCTCATACACCCAGTACCAGTTTGGTACATTTGTTACAATTAATGATATGTTATTATTTGTTACATTCTTAATAACTGAAGCCCCTAGTTTATCCAGATTTTCTTAGTTTTCCTCTAATGTCCTTTTTTTCCCCCCAAATTTTAAAAGATTCATTTTATTTTTTTATTTATTCCTACCCCCTCGTTGTTTGTACCTGCCATGTCTGTTTGTCTTCCTTGTTACTTTAGGAGGCACCAGAAACCAAACCCGGTACCTCCGATGTAGGAGGGAGGCACCTAATCGCTTGAGCCACCTCCATTCCCTGCTTTGTTGTGTCTCTCATTATGCTTTTCTTCTTGTGTCTCTTGTTACATCAGCTTGCCGTGACTGCCCATCGTGCCAGCTCACTGTCTTCTTTAGGAGGCACCGGGAACCAAACCAGGGACCTCCCATGTGGTAGGCAGGAGCCCAATCGCTTGAGCCACATCTGCTTCCCCCTTTTTTTTTTAAGATTTATTTTATTTATTTATTCCCCCCCCACCCCTTGTTGTTTGTACTTGCTATCTGCTCTCTGTGTCTGTTCATTGTGTGCTCTCTGTGTCTGCTCGTTTTCTTTTTAGGAGGCACCAGGGAACCAAACCCAAGACCTCCCATGTGGGAAGGAAGCGCCCAATCGCTTGAGTCACCTCTGCTCTCTGCTTGTTGCGTCTCCTCATTGTGTCTCCTTGTTGCGTCAGCTCGCTGTCTTGCTCGTCTTCTTTAGGAGGCACCAGGAACCAAACCTGGGACCTCCCATGTGGTAGGTGGGCGTCCAACTGCTTGAGCCACATCCACTTCCCTTTAACGTCCTTCTGCTGTCCTGTGATTATCTCCAGGAAACTACAAAACATTTAATCATCACACGTCCTCTTGACCGTGACAGTTTCTCAGGCTTTCCTTGTTTTGGATGACTTTGACTATTTTGAGGACAGACGAGGTTTCCTGTAGAATGTTCCCAGTTGGCATTTGTCTGATTTTTTTTCCCCATGATTTGACCGAAGTTATGGGCTTGGGGGAGAAAGCCCCCACAACCTCTTTTCACGGAGCATTGATTCTTACCCAGGGTGTGCTAAGGACTATCCACCTATCATTTCCCTTATTTGTTACAATCGGCCTCAAGGTTTTTTAAAATTAATTAATTTATTTATTTATTTTTGTTTTATTGTTCATTGTCTACTCGTTGTTTTTGCTCAATATCTGCTCGTTGTCTGCTAATTGTTTGTCTTCTTTAGGAGGCCCTGGGAACAAAACCCGGGACCTCCCATGAGGGAGGCAGGCGCTCAACTGCTTGAGCCACATCTGCTCCTCTCAAGACTTTTATGATTTCCCCTTTCATAGATGAGAAAACTGAGACTCGGACAGAGTGATCCAGCTTTCCAGTCTCGTGCAGTCAACGAGTACCCAAGCCACGGTTTTCTTTTTCTCATGTTGATTATTTTCTCATTTCAGTTCTGCCTTTTGCTTGTTTCTTTGCTTTATATTTTTATACTTGATGTCTTGAGGCGGCAGTAAAGTCATGTAGATTTAAAATATGAAAAGATATGCAGTAAGACATCTCTTTGTCATCCCATTGCTCATTCCCTCAGTTCCTATTCCTATCCTAGGAAATTTTTATTAATTTCTTGTGACTGCCTCTGTAGTCTTTACCAATGTAATTAAACGCAAATATATATTTTTATTTACCCTTCTCCTTTTTTAATGCCAAAGGTAGCCAGCTGAATACTGTCCAGTGCCTAGTTTTTTTATTTTTATTTTTAGGAGGTACCAGGGATTGAACCCGGGACCTCATACATGTGAAGTGCGTGCCAACCACTGAGCTCCACTCACTCCACCTTTTTTGGTTTTAACAATTCATCTCATGAGACAACTCTTCCTTTTTCACTGTTGCATAGTATTCCACGGCACAGATGAACCATCATTCCATCATTTATTTGCCCATTCCAGTTTCTCTAAGCCAGGATTTATACTCAGGTCTAATTCTAGAGCTCACACTCTTAAACCTGAGTTAGTTGGCTAAGAATCCTTGCTTTCTGGAGTGATATTAAAAATAATAACTATAGGTAAAGCATGGAGCACTGACCAGAAGGAATGGACCATTGGAGCAGGTCCAACAAGCTGCAGGACTCTGTTAGTGGCCGGACCATGGGGAGGTCCAGGGGTCACCAGGGGAGGGCCAAGTCAGTGTGGGAGGGGGCAGTGTCTCGAGGGACAGAAGACAGTAGCTATTCAACCACCTAGGACAGTGACAAGCCCAATGTCATGGCTGCATCTGGATCCTTGGTTATCTTTCTCCTTGCCTACCTGCTCTGAGGTCTGAGGCTTTCTGAAGCCACTCCTGACATTTTCCACCAGCAATTGTGGCTCCTTCTTCTCGAGAGTTTCTTGGGTGTTGGAAGGCACAGGCTAGCAGGTCCTCTGCAAGCAGCCAGGATGAGGATGGTGGGGTGTGTGGGGGGCAGCCAAGCGACCCAGAGAACTCCCTGCCCAATCCCTGACCCAGCCTGCAAGCCTGGCTGAGCACCCCCCTTTTCCCTAAGCCCTCCTGGGTGTGGGAGTGGATGGAGCTGGAGGGTGTTGGGATGCCTGGTGAGGTGGAACTTAACATTTTTTAATCAGGAAAAGCTGCCAGCCACCTTTCCTTTGTAGGAATGGAGACAGCTAGAGCCCTTTGAAGCAGAACTTCTTTTTTTAGGGAGAGTCAATTGTGTGATTCCTCCTAGTTTTATTCGTATGGAAGGTAAGCGGGTGCCCATTGTCCTGGGGAAAATGGTGATGGCGAAGCTGTTGCTGATTGTATCAGTCAGCTACCGCTATGGACGTAACAAGCCACCCCCAAATGCAATGGCTCAATGCATTACGCATTTATTTTTGTTGACAAGTCTACCGATTTGTATTAGTCAGGCAAAGGGGTGCTGATGCAAAGTACCAGAAATCCGTTGGTTTTTATAAAGGGTATTTATTTGGGGTAGAAGCTTATGGTCACAAGGCCCCTAAAGAATCCAACTCAAGGTACCCTAAGAGGGACTCCCTCACCCAAAATCTGTTGCCACGTGTTGCAGCAAGATGGCGGGCGATGTCTGCAAGGATTCAGGCTTCCTCTCTCCTCTCGAGGCTCCGTGGGCCCAGCTTCTTCCCATCTCAGCTGTAGGCTGGCATAAGGCTCTTCTCTCTTCCAGGGGGCTCGTTTCTTTCCAGGCTCCGCTGCACTTGTGGTCTCTTCACAAGGGCAGCTGTAAGCTATCAGGCGAATGTCTCATCTCTCTCCGGGTCTCTGGCATGAAAACTTAAGTTCTCTCCTCTGCTGTGTCTTTTTCTCTGTTCTCCTGTGTATCTACTTCCGTGTGAGAGTCTGTCTTATCAGCCCATCAAGGGAGCTGGGACTCAACGCTGAGTCGCACTCTGGTGACGCGGTTGAATCAAAGCCCTAATCTTAACATAGTTTAATCAAAGGCATCTCAGCTGAATCTAATACAAACAAAGGGTTATCACACCCAGAGGAACAGACCAGTTTACAAACAGAATCTACATCTCTTTTTGGAATTCTTCTTTTGTTTTTTATGAGTTATTTATTTATTTACTTAGTTATACCCACCTTGCTGCTTGTGCTTGCTGTGTCCACTTTGCTTTGCGTTTTTCTGTGTCTGTTTGTCTCCCTTTGTTGCGTCATCTTGCTGCGGCGGCTCACCGCACCGCGCGGGCCGGCTTGCCTTCACCAGGAGGCCCCGGGAATCGAACCCGGGGCCTCCCATATGTTAAACGGGAGCCCAATCAATTGAGCCACAGCTGCTTCCCTCTTTTTTTAAAATTTTAAAAAAAATTCTTTTTATTTTTAGGAATTCTTAAATGATATCAAACTGCTACACTGTCATTGCCTCCGTAGTTAACAGTGGGTGGGGCAGACAGCTCTTCTAGTTTGGGGGTCAGCTGGCTATTGGCTGGGACAGCCAGGCTCTCCCCACCACGGGCCCCTCATCTTTCGCAAGCTAGCCCAGGGGTTGCTCACACGACAGGTGCAGACACATCTCTAAGCCCAGGAATGCCAAGGATTTCTGAGAGCCACCAGATCTAGGAGAGAGGCTTGGAATGGTTTTTTCTCTGAGACTCTCCAAGAGAGCATGGTTCTGCTGACTCCTTGATTTCGGGTTTCTAACCTCCAGAACTGTGAGAGAAAACATTTCTGTGGTTTTAAGCCACCCCGTTTGGGGGCAATTTGTTCCAGCAGCTGCTGGAAACTCATACAGGCCGTGAGACCCAGTGCAGCAGCCCCATCTGTGCCATCCTTGATCTCACCTCTGCCTGCAGACGTTGCCTCTTCCAGGAAGCCTTCCCGGGACACTTTGAGCTCTCCCATGGCCTCCTACAGGATCTATCGACACCAGCCAGGCTCAGCATGTTTGTCAAAGCTCACATCAACCTCACGTCAGACCCACACCAAACCCTCTATTTCTCAGACCCACTTTGCAGATGGGGAAACTGAGGCACAGCAAGATTAAATTGCCGGTCCAGAATTAGAGAAGCTGGGTTGGGGAACCGGGTGCAGGGATTCCAAGATGCGTGTTCCTTCCGGCGGGTGAGTCCTGCCTCTGAATGTTTTCAGGAGGGAACTGCCTGGCTCTCCTCAACCGGGTGGCGGCCTTCACACGGTGCTTCCCCCAGGATCCCCTTCCGGTGGCTCTGCCACATCCCTAGGGCTCTGCTTTGCACCAGGCAAAAAGACAGGGACCCGGAGAGGGGCGGAGGGTGCCAGGGCGGAGGTGGGGAAGTGGCAGCACAAGGGATGGGTGAGATTGATGACCGGCAGAGTCCTCGGCCTCTGTGGCCACGTGGCCCGGTGGCTTTTGCAGAGAAATGTCACATCAGCACTTGGCTCGGCTTCCTGTGACTGCCGCCGTCCCAGGCTTCTCTGGAAAAGACAAAGGGCCTAGGAATTCTGGCTCTGACAGATCACCCAAGCAGGGTCCTCCGTGACCTCCCACGGGCAGCAAAGTGGTCTGCAGCCAGGTGGACCCGGATTCAAGTGCCGGCTCTGCTGCTGGCTGGGTGACCTTGGGATGTCCTTCAACCTCTCTGGGCCTCAGTGGTCTCCTCTGTAGCACCCGCTCGGGGTCAGCAAATCCAAGAGGCTGGCACCTGGGAGCTTTCTCAATGAATGACGCTGACCATTAGAGTCGTGACACAAATGACAATAGTGGGTTAAAGAAGGTGCAGTTTTTTGTGATCACACGGGCATGGGTTCAGATTCCAGCTTCGGAGCCTCAGTCGCCTGATCCGCTCAATGGGTACAGAGGTGTTTTCTGCCCCTACGGGGCTGAGAATGGGAGTTGCGGAGGTCAAGAACAGCCAAGGCTCAGAGTTGAATACACGGGAGGGTTCTTATTAGATTTCTTCCCTGTCAGAAATAATGCTGGTGACAAGGTTGTCAGTGGGGTGGTAGACGGAATAACGACGCCCCCCTCTCGCCCCCAAAGATGGCCACGTCCTAGAGCCCAGACGCTGTCAGTGTATCAGATTTCACGGCAAAGGGAAATGAAGGCTGCTAACCAGCTGACTCTAAAATGGGGAGGTGATCCTGGATTCTTGCATAGGGAAGAGGGAGGCGGAAGAGGAGAGCACGGAGGACGGCAGCCGAGAAGGACTTTGAAGACGGAGGATGGGCCACGAGCCCAGGAATGCGGGCGGCCTCTCGAAGCTAGAAAAGGCCGGGATGGGTTCTCCCCCGGAGGATGGCGAGACCCCTTTTTACATTTCTGACGTCCAGAATTGTAAGATAATAAATGCGTGTTGTAATCACTGAGTTTGTGGTCCTCTCTCACGGTAGCGATAGAAAAGCTAATATGGGGTTAACTGGCCTCTGGAGATGCGGGGCTCAGAGTGAGCCCATTGTTCCCTGCCTCCTAATATCTTCCTCACTTGCAGAACTGCTGAATAAGGGGTGTGAGGGGGTTGAGATGGGGATTAGCACTCTGTAAAAGATTACAATTCCCAGACTCCTTAGCAGCAAGCTAGGTGTGGCCATGTGACTGAGTTCTGGCCAATCCTGTCTTCTTTGCTGCTGCTAGAATGGGGATGTGATGGCTGGAGCTTCAGCAACTACTTTGGACCATGAGGTGTACTGTGGTAGCCATGCCGGAGAAGACAGAGGATGATGTTCTGGACGAGGTGAGTTCAACCAGCTCTGCCTGAATAAGTCATTCACTCATTTAACAAACATTTATTGAATGATTTCTGCAGGCCAGGCTCTGTACCAGGTACTGGGGAGTTGTGAACAAAACGGAGAGATTCCTGTCCCCCAGGGAGCTGGCAATAAGCAAATACACAGTGCTGTGGGTGAGGAGACTGAGGCTTGAGGTGTGCGTGTGTGACTTGTCGAAGAACACAGCTAATAAGAAGGAGGAGCAAGAATTTGAACCCCTGAGGTAGAGTGGGTAGCTGGGAGCCAGGGAAGGTTTAAAGCTGGGAATAAAGCAAGAAGACCTGTGCTCTACGACAGGTTGATCTGCAGTCGGGTAGGGAGATCAGGGAGATACAGGAAGAGACTCTTCCAACCTCCAAGCTTTCGCTTCTGTAATCTCCTCTGCCTGCGGTGCCTTCTGCTTCCAATCTCAGCAGTAGCCACACCTCTTCCAGGAAGTCTCCCTGGCTCTCACTGTCCCCGGGATCCCATCATGCCCTGTGTTGAGAGCTCAGAGGGTTTGGGGACAGCCATGAGTCTCTCCTGCCTGCCTGAGACATCATGTTTATGCATCGTTCTGGAAAGAACTGATTACATTCCAGCCTGACCTTCTCCCTGACGGAGGGGCCCATTACCGCGTCAATCATTCGGCTCGGAGGGGGAAAAATTATTTTATCTTTAACGATATTTAAAGCTGCTCAGCAGGGCCGTCACGGGGGCTGGGCACGGCGGCTTGGGGGCAGGGGGACCATGTGTGCTCTGGGTTTCTGCCTCCCTCAGACTGCTTTTCGCTCTCTCCCCTCTTACAGAAATGCACGAACCTTCTGATTTGCAGCTTCCATTTTCGCTCTCCAAATGGGACACATTTTTCAGGGATCACCACCCAGATCCCCATCTCTCTGTGTCTCCATCTCTGTCTCTTTCTCTTTCTACCTCTGTCTCTCTCTGTCTCTTTCTATCTCTGGCTCTGTCTCTCTCTTCATTGGTATTTGGGGACACCCAAGTAATCCCTTCCACATATCAAACACTCACCCAGCACCCTGCAATGGAGGTGCCACGGCCAGGCCCATTTTACAGAGCTGGAGACGGAGGCCCAGAGAGGCAAAGCCCTTTTTTGAAGGTCACACAGCAATTATGAGATCCCACCGGGACTATTTGAACCCACGTCTGTCCGTCACCAGAGTTGGTGGTCCCTGGAACTCCTCTGATCTGTCCCTGCATAGAAAGAAAAGCTGTTGTCCCTTCCCTTCAAAAGTAACATGGGGTCGTGAAGGTGTTGGAAGATTCTGGCCTTGGCATTGCATTTGAATCTTAATTCTTGCCTCAGTTTCCTCCTGAGGCGAATGGGTTTCCACCTCTTCCCTCGTGGAGGGCTGTTGGGAGCCGGCATCCTGGGTGTCATGGTAGGATTGTCAGATAAAATACAGGATGCCCAGTTAAATTTAAATTTCAGACAAACAACAAATACTTTTTTTTTTTTAATATAAGTATAGCCCAAATGCAGCATGGGCTATACTTATGAAAAAAAAAATTATTTGTTGTTTTTCCAAAACTCAGACTTC
Organism: Cabassous unicinctus; assembly: GCA_029593785.1. Taxonomy (NCBI): domain Eukaryota; kingdom Metazoa; phylum Chordata; class Mammalia; order Cingulata; family Chlamyphoridae; genus Cabassous; species Cabassous unicinctus. The sequence goes on from JAQZBX010068296.1 coordinate 13,963, forward strand.
CCTGGCCGTCTGTATTTTCACTTGTCAACTCTGGCATCCCCAGCCGAGGGCCTGGGAGGAATATGAGATTCTGGGCCGGCTCCTTTCCATACCTGGGACCAGCCTTGGATGTGAGGCTGAAGCTCCAGCCACAGAGCATGCTGGGAGATCTGTGAGCAGCCTGGCGCCTGTCCCTCAGCCCCTCTACAGGAATCGGGGTCTACTTTGGTCATTTGGAAATGGCAGCATCTTTTGGGGCTTGACTCTCTCCGGCAAAGCTGGCCAGAAGCCCGAGACCTCAGGGGGTGACAAAGGACATAGCCAAACTCGGGTCACCATCTCCCATCCTGCCCCCTTGACACCCCCCCTACCACCACCAGGGGCCCTTCTCCAAGGCCAGTGGCCCTGTCCTCAAGGTGTCAATACCTCCCCTGCTAAATTTCACTCCGGAAATCAATTAGGGCCCAGGCAGGTTGATTATAAATCAGCCATTTTCATAATTGTTATGTCTTTAATAAATTACACTGGCCCATGTCGTGGGCAAAAAGGAACTGTTCTCTCAGGCTCATCAATTAACCGGAGGAAGACATGCCCACGTCCGCATTCCCTCATCCGCCACCCAATCCAGAGAGGCTGCCGGCCATCCAGGGATTTCCTGGACCCGGGCCGGGCCGTTCCATTACGGAATTACTTAAGCAGTGTTTTAAATAGCAAAAAGGGATATCATTTAATTTTTTTCGCAACGTGGAAATCAATAGGCTGTCCTTCAGCCGGCCTGACGGATTGTCTTGGCGAGCTTTGCCGAGTTAATCCAATTTCCCTGGTTCTGGCTGGGGCTCGACGAGGCCTTCTGCAAGCTGGCGTCAGTCCAGACTGGAACCGTGGGCCCAGGGGGGTCCCTGCCTTCCCCAGCCCATGAACACTGAGGGTGTGTATGCCAATGGGGGACACAGGGGGGCGGGTGAGAAGCCGGGCCTCAAGGGGACATTCGACGATGTCTGGGGACATTTTTGATTGTCACAACTTGGGTGGTGGTGGGGGGTGGCTACCGGATCGAATGGGTGGAAGCCAGGGATGCCCCCATCCCAGAAAATGACTCGGCCCCACGTCAGCAGTGCCGAGGTGGGAAACCCTACAGTATGGGGTTCAGTTTTAAGTACCCCCTTTCTCTTCTGAGCCCCGTGTCCTGCTAATTCAGAGGCACGAAGCTTGCGGTGATCGCAAAACGAACTGAGAGCTCGTCCTGTCCGGTTCCACCATGTCAGTCCAAAGTCTCTGATCTGGGACATCGCTTCTTTCACCATCAAAGGGGTGGCCCCACCTGCCACTTAGAGTCAGTGATCCAATTCAGCCAGTATCTATTGAGTTCTTACTGTATACCAAGCACCCACCGTTCTAGGCAATTGGGGTTATGGCCACAAGCAAGATGGACAGAACACCCGCCCGCCCTCGTATGTAGTTTATTTTATTTTATTTTTTTATTTTTATTTTTTTTTAAAGATTTATTTATTTTATCTTATTTATCCCCCCCCTTGCTGCTTGTGCTGCTGTGTCCATTCGCTGCGTGTCTTCTCCGTGTCTGCTTATCTACCCCTTGCTGTGAGGTCTTGCCGCATCAGCCCACGGCGCCGCGCGAGCCGGCCTGCCCTCACAAGGAGGCACCGGGAAGCGAACCCGGGGCCTCTCATATGGTAAACGGGTGCGCTATCCATTGCGCCACACCCGCTTCCTGCCGTGAGGTTGCTGCATCAGCCCACCGCACCGCTCAGGCCGGCGTGCCCTCACAAGGAGGCCTCGGGACGCGAACCCGGGCCTCCCATATGGTAAACGGGGG
>JAQZBX010068297.1:0-15776 GCA_029593785.1 Cabassous unicinctus
TGACTGCTGCAGACTGAGAAGGGAGGTAGATATTTGAGGGCAGAAGAATGGAATTGTGTGAGTGCAGTTGAAGATACTCCTTGCTTTGGGGATGGGGCTAATCCAAAATCATCATTTTGTTAATTTTCCAGGGAAGTCCCAAAGAACTGGAGAGTAGGGGTTGCCACATATTTCCTGGGTTTCAGGTTCCACTGGCATAGGAACAATCCAAAGGCTTTAAGTTTCTGAGAAAAATACCTAACAAATAAATTGAAAGTTATAGGTTCAAATAAAAGAAGTAGAAGAATCATGATTAGGAGATTTATGAATGAGCATAACTATGTTATATTGGAGATATAGCATTTTATATGACTCAACTATTTTTTAAATTTTTAAATACTTTCATTTTTAAAGAAGATTTAGATTACATCAATTATACATCAAAAACATAGAGGATTCCCATATACCTCACCCCTTTCCCTTTCCATGCCTTCCCCTGCTAACATCTTTCATTATTGTGGTGCATTAGCTACAATTGATGAATACATATTGAAGCATTGCTACTAACCATGATCTATACTTTAGATTATAGTTTACACTTTGCACCACACAATTTTATAGGCTTTGATAAAATGTGTAATGACCTGTATCCATCATTGCAATGTCAGGCAGGACAATTCCAATATCCCAAAAATGCCCAATGTTACACTTATTCTTCCCTCTCCCTCTCCTCAGAAACTCTGATGGCCACTTCCTTTATATCAATGATACCAATTCTTCCATTGCTAGAATAATAATAAATATACTTTAGTCCATAGTTGCATTCCCCCCTTATGTTTTTTCATACAGAGTTAGACTCAGTTATAATTTCCCTAAACATGGCTCTTCTGCCCCTTTTATTTGAACCTATAATTAACACTATACTTGTTAAATATGTGTCCTCGTGACTCAAATCTTCAGTCTGTTCATATGCTGGTTGAGCCTTGAATCTCAGCAGAGCTACAACACCTACTATACAGTTCAATGGACTCACCCAGGACAACTAAGAAAAGGATGGTGATGGGAAATGCCCATCCCAAAAAACAGAGAGTATCTACAACAGCAAGCTAGACAGTTCCACCCATTTTCCCCATGGGATCTAAGCCCCCTCCTAATCAGAAACACAGTGGGCATCACTCTCTTAAAATCTTCAAGCTTGAGGAATGAATCAACTGTTTTTAACTTCAGAGTCTAGTGAAACACTGAGCAGCACCCAGGGAGTAGCAGGAAGAAGAGGCTGCTACATGGCAGTAAACACCAGTGGTTTCCAGCCTTCCTGTGGTGTTAATAATGCACCATCTGCCATCCTCAAGGGAGGCAGCTCTGGGACTGCAGCTCTGGATCCTGGCACAGGTTGTCAGTGCCAGGGTGGGACATAAAGACCAAGTTCTCCAAATTCAGGACCTGTGTGGTCTGATTGGTAACCACTGCTTTTGTTAGCTACTTCAGATTGCTGGGGGTTTTCTCTGAAGGTGGCTGTTTTTTCAACCCTGTTCCTGTAAAGTTGGCAAAGGAATCTTAAAGACAGTAAACTTCCTCAAAACTGTGATAAACAGTTAATGGGCTGCATTTACTGGGCAAGTGCTAAATCAGGAAAACTCAGCTTCAAAAGCAGTAGAAGAAGCTTATAGAGCTTTTGTTCCCAAAACCACTCCCCAATGAGAGATGTGTCAGCTTTTCTTCCATGGTGGGTCCCTGGCCCTGTTACAGAGGGAGCAGGATGGCCCCTGCACACAGACGAAGGTTTGTTTAGTTTGCTAAAAGAAGCTGGGAGCAATATACCTGAAATGGGATGGTTTTACAATGGAAATTTATTAGGTTAAAAGCCTTTAGTTCTGAGGCTGTGAAAATGTCCAAATGTCAGAGATACTATTTCATCAAAGGTATTCTGCTGATGAGCCTGGACCCCTGCCATGTGGCAAGGCAAAATGACAGCTCTGGTGTTCTCTGCCTTCCCTTCCAGGCTCATGTTCTCCTGGAGCTCAGCTGTGGGCAATCAGGCACATGGAAGGGGCAGTTATTCTCTCTCCTCTCCTCCCAGCCTCATTGCTTCAGCTTCATTCTCTCTGAGGGCTTCTCCCTCGGCCTCTAGGGCACCATTTTCATGCCTCTGTGCTCTGTTGATTCCAGGCTTCTGTATCCAAGACTTCTTTCCCTGCAGCTTTTTTTTCCCTGTGTATGCAGAATTTTTTTCCTCCCTTTACAAAGGATTCCAATAAGATTATTAAGATCCACCCTGAGCCCCATAATCTAGTCAAAAGTCCTTAACTGAGGAGATCTAATCAAAAGGTCCCTTACCTGGGTCTGATAAAATGGTCTTACCTACAGTGGGTTTTCAGGCAAAGGAATATGGGTTCCATTTAATAAAAGGGTTTTCTGGAGTGCACAGTCCACTCACACCAGCACTGTGTTCATTTTTGTCAATGCCAATATATAAGGTGGAAAACTGAGGGACTGAGCTGGGGAACATATCTCAGGCTCATGCTTTTATCATTTGACTTGAAAGCAGATAAACTGCTGGTAGACAGCTTGGATGTTGGAAAACAACAATTAAAGTGCCCTGGGCAAAGCACTAACTGCATTAAGTCATACAAGCAAACACCCAGATGGAGGTGAAAGTCTATTTCAAAGGTAGTAAGGGGAAGTTAATTTAAATGTCTGTAAATTGTCAATATTGTAAGTCCAAGGCTGATATCAATGAAAAAGAGATACCAGACCTAAATTACCAATGTTGGAAATTAAGGATTCAGATATTTAAAGAAAAATAAGTGAATTATGAACAAACAAACATAAAAAGGATAAGTTAGATGAAATGGAGCAATTACTCCAAAACTATAAGCTACCAAAATTCATTCAAGTTTAAATAAATAAAATGAAGAGGCCCTGTAAATTTCTATAAAGATTTTGAATTTGAGGCTACTATCCCTCAGGAAAGGACTTTTCCTGGCTCAGAAAAATTCATTGGCAGATCTGACCAAATGCCTAAAGATTTAAAGAAGAAATGACACCAGTGCTCTTCAATTCTTTGCACACAGTCATTTCATGAAGTCAGCATTCCCCAATAAAAAACAACAGCAATTTTAATAATTAAACAAAAACAACAACAAGAAAAATAATAAAACCAGGGTTTAGAGCTTCAAAAATCTCTTCTTGGGCAAAAGAATCCAGAAGGAGCAGGTCCTTGTGTTAAGAGAGGAATGGCTAAAAAAATTAAGGCCTTTTACTAATCTTTAAATTTTTAAAGTATCTAATTATATAGCTATTTATTTTGATAGTCTGGAATAATAACTGTATTAAGAACTTATCCAGCTAAGAATCATATAGTACTGTCCAATGAGAGGGTTTTTATTGTTTTGTTTTGTTTTGTTTTGTTTTGTTTTTGATGGATTGACTGATTGACTCAGATGTACAGCCTTAATTGCTAGATAGTCCACAAAGAAGGAAACTCTTTTCTGTACATCCAGGTTTCTTGGATCTCATTGTTCTGCCATTTCCTGAGTTGTTGCTTTTGAACATATGTTTTATAATGGAACAAAATTGCAAAGTACAGTAGTCACCTGGATAAAGTGAAAAAGAATATAGAGGGGAGTAGATGTAACTCCCTGGTTGAGCAACTGCTTCACATGTACAAGGTCCTGGGTTCAATCCCAGGTACCTTCTAAATAAAAGAATGTAGGGTTTAATCACCTTCCTTATATGATTATGACCCAGATCATACTTCATATCCACTAAAAAATCATTAGCCTGAAAATGATCATATTGCCCCACTTAGCTATATAGCATGCTGGAAAAATTGCATCCTTCGGCCTGGCAGCTATGTATCCTGATTATATTTGGATGGTTGGTTATCACCACTTTCTAAACAGAAAAGGAGAATAAATACTGGCATATAATCAGTAATTTACCAAAACAACAAATGAAAGTTCAGAGCTTGAGAAGATTTTAAGTAAGCCTGATACATTCAAATACTTCAGTGCAAGTATCAATACATATACTTTAAGGATGCCTCAGTTTTATAATAGTTTATTATTTTATAAGTGACATTAATGAAAAGAAGAACTAATAATAAATGCAGTGCCTGGCACTGTTACTTGCCTTCCTAAGAGATGTGGCAAATCAAAACAATGTTTGCAGACCTTCCTAGAAGGAGGGCATTGGGGTGAGGATAGCCATTTAATGTGACTTTTTCAAATATAAAGTGGAATTTTTGGGTGCTGATTTCACGAAAAATTCTTACAAGGGGCTTTACTAAGTTTACCCTCTTCTGCTTTCCATCTTTCAGGTGTCTGGACCATGATGTAATGATTGGCACTGCTGTGCTCTTTTCTGTACTTGGGGAATCAGAGCCACGTATATAGGATGTTGAGAAGAAAATTAAAGAAACCGGGTTGCCTGGTGCTGTTTGGAGTTGGCATTTCAATTCTGTAGTTCATTAGTGTGGCATAAATATGAAACCTATTTTGCAAAACAATATTAGGGTTCCCTAGGGAAGAAAACTGACAGGAGATATCTATAAATAGTATGACATTGAATAAAATTGTTTCATGCAAATGTGGGAATGCAGAAGTACAAATACAGTAGGGCAGGCTATAAGTCAGGGACTCTAATGAAGGTCCTCATTGAATTCCCCAGGGGTTGCTGTTTGTCTTAAACAGAGATGGAGATTCTCTCTCTGAATGCTGCAATCACGTCTCCTTTTAAGGCCTTCAACTAAGTGGATGAGATGTCCGTCATTGCTGATGGAAATCTCCTTAGTAGATTGTAGTTGTAACCAGCCATCTATGCAATCAACTCACTGATGATTAAAGTCTATGAAATGTCCTTGTATTACAATTATTCCAGTGCTTGTTTGATCAAACAACTGGTCAGCATTACCTGGTTGACTTGAGACATTAGCCTAACCATCACAATACACAACATTTTGAGGGTATGTTTTTATTTTCATGAATAACATGATTCCAAATTGAGACACTGAAAAAAAGAACATCCCAGCAGTGAAGCAGAGAAGGAAATTTGAAAACAATCAGGAGGAAACATGTAGGCATTTGCTCATATTTTATAATAAAGCAAACATTTCTATTGTCCATAGCCTAAAGTATAAAGTTAATATGCAAAGAAACACAGGTTAAAACCTTTTCATAAAAGTGTAAAAAGAGAGGTAAGGAGCTAAAAGAGATGACAAATCTTCTAAATTAACATAGAGAAAGACAAACAAACAGAGGCAAGCATAAACACACAAAGCACATATATAGAAACTACTATGGTTAAATGTGAATAGAACACTTCCCCAAAGCATTGCAGTGCATGGTTAGAGTTTGTGCTCTTTCTGCAGTAACAGGGAAATTGATTATAAATGAGGATTTGGGGTAAGAGTGTGTGACATATTTTTCCCAGTATCAATGCTTTTTTGTTTACATTTGTTTCAAAATGCAGTTTTATGGGGACATATTCATACTCCATTCAATCCATCTAAAGTGTAGTCAATGGCTTTCAATATAAACATAGAGTTGTGAATTTATCACCACAATATAAAATTTATTGTATATTCTAAAATGGAACACTTTCATTACTGCTAAATTTGTCCTTTATACCCTCTTATTGTTGACACTTAGTATTGGTGAGGACCTTGTGACAATAGATGAAAGTATATTAAAACCTTACTGTTAATTAGAGTCCATAGTTTGCATTAGGTGCATTTTTTCCTCATATACCACCTTTTTATTAACACATTGTAATAGTGGCATACAATTGTTAAAATGTTGGGGACCTTCACGGTTGCACTCATATTATGCACCTTGTCAGCAGCACCGGTCACATGTAACATGGCCGCCAGGGCTGAGACAAAGAACAGCTAAGCTATTGTTAGCCTTCTTCAAGGAAGTTAGAGAATTTGCACCAAAAGCATCCCCTTCACGCCAAAAGCATTTCTGCCACCTACCCTAGCAACAGCAGCCACCAATCCTAAACCGCCACCCATCCTTAGGTCCACCAATCCTCACCCTCCTACTTTAGTGTATATATACCCTGCATCTTCAATAAACTTTTGCAGCTTGATCAGAATCCTGTCTTGCTGTCATTCTTCATGTCTCTTGTCCCATACCATTCTTTTCTTCACAGGTCCTGAGCCCCAGTTGATTGTCCCGCGGGTCTGGACATTAAAAGTTAAGAAAGAACATACTTATATGTGTACTATTAACCAAATTCATCATCCACTACAGGATTCACTGTGTTATAAAGTCTTATGTTTTATCCTCTAGCTTTCTAGTGACATACACAACCCTAAACTTCTCCTTTCAACCACAATTGCACAAAATTTAACACTGTTAATTATCCTCACAAAAATGTTCTACCATCAGCTCTTTCCATTTCTAAACATTTACAATCAAACTATGTAGAAATTCTGTACCAATTATGCATCAGCTCCTCATTTTCTGCCCTCATTCCATCTCCTGATAACCTATATTCTAAATTCTATCAATTTGAATTTGCTTATAATTAGTTCCTGTTAGTGAGATCATACAGTATCTGTACTTTTGTGTCTGGCTTATTTCACTCAACATAATGTCCTCAAGGTTGATCCATGTTGTTTCATGTACAGCTAAATAACATTCCATCTTATGTATATACCACATTTTCTTTATCCATTCATTGTTTGATGGACACCTGGCTTGTTTCTATCTTTTGACAGTTGTGAATTATACTGCCACTAAAATTAGTGTTCAAATATTTGTTCACATCTCTTCTTTCAGGGCTTCTGTGTATATACCTAATTGCAGGATTACTAGATCATATGGAAATTCTATTCTGAGCTTCCTGAGGAACCACCACTCTGTCTTCCACAGCAGCTGCACCATTTTACATTCTTACCAGCAAGGAATGAGTGTTTCTGTTTCTCCACATCCTCTCCAATACTTGCAGTATTCTTTTTTTTTTTTTTAATAATGGGCATTCTAGTAGGTGTAAAATGATATCTCATTGTGATTTTAATTTGCATTTCCTTAATAAATAGTGATGTAGAGCATTTTCTCATGTGCTTTTTGGCCATTTGTATATTCTCTTTTGAAAAAAATGACTTTTGAAATCTTTTGACCCTTTTTAAATTGGGTTGTCTTTATTTTATTGAATTACAGGATTTCTTTATATATTCTGTATATTAAACCCTTATCAGATCTGTGGTTTCCAAATCCTTTCTCCCATTGAGTAGGCTGCTTTTCACTTTTTTCACAAACTCTTTGAGGCACAAAAGTTTTCAATTTTGAGAAGGTCTTATTTAACTATTTTTTTTTTTTTTGGTTTGAGCTTTGTGTGTAAAGTCTAAGAAACCATTGCCTACCCCTAGATCCTGTTATAAATAATATACAAAATAATGCTAACTTATTATTTTATCTTCACATCTATAGTTTTAATTTTATGGATATAAATATAGATTCTAAAAATATTTAATAAAGAATACACATTCTTTTATCAAATATAGTTTTCATATATACATCTATGCATATATATTATAATTACCAATGTTCTTAATAAAGATTTTTCTCTATGCATCATTTAAATTTTAAAAATAAATTTCAGAAATCCTGTCACTCTACCCGTAAACAATTTTGAACATATCTGATAAGACCAGGCCATCTCCAAAAAAATCATGTATCAGGTTCATGGCCAAGGCTAAGGTTAAACTTAATATAAAATTTCAAATGCTATATGTACACATATATAAAATATAACATATTATACAAGATTGTATGTCTGTCTAAATGTATTACAAAATATGATAAATAATAAATGTAATATTGTATTAATCATTCCAATTTCTATGCATTATCATTCTTCTAACCAAAGAAACAATAAGTCATATTAAAGACTGAAGAGTATGTTTCTCTGTAAACTAATATTCACTGATTTTTATAATATATATTTAAAGAAAAATAAAAGGCAAACATAAAATAATGTGTATAGCACATGTAAGAAAGAAATAAAAATAAGAAATATTTAAATATACATATACATAGATACATACACATATACACACACTCATACATAATATTTTTTATTAGAAAAATTGTGAGTCTACAAAATAATCATGCATAGCATACAGGATGACCATACATCACCCCATCACTGGTACTTTGCATTGTTGTGGAATATTTGTTACAAGTAATGAAAAATATTATCAAAATATCACTGCTAAGTCTAGTCATAGCTTACATGTGGTGTATTTTTTCATAAATCACTCTATTACTAACACCATGTATTAATATTGTACATTTTTATAATTCCTGAGAGAATATTGTCATATTCATAGTGTTAACCACAATTCATCATTCACCACAGAGTTCACTGTAGTAGAGTCCCAAGCCTTGTACAATCCATCCAAAGTGTACACTCAATGGCTCTCAGTTTGTTCACATAGTTGAGTTTTTATCATCTCACTCAATTTTTGATTGTTTTCATTACTCCAAAATGAAAAAATCCCTTACCTTCTTATAATGCCCTCTTGTTGATCCTTAGCATTGATATAGTACTTCTTTGCCATTGATGCAAGAATATTATAATATTACTGTTAACTATAGTCCATAGGTAAATTAGCTGTGTTTTCCTATGTATCACCATGTTCTTTACACCTTGCAATAGTGGCATATATTTGTTCTAGTTCATAGAAAATCATTCTTGAGTTTGTACTATTAACCACAATCCTCATCCACCACTGAGTTCACAATGTTATGTAGTCCCTAGTTTATCCTTATACCTACACTATTAATAGTACTTGTAATAAGATTCACTGACACAATGCTTCAATACCTAACAGTTGTTGTCTTGGTTAGTGGTTGGGTGAGAGGGATAGGATGGCAGTGAAAATTCTGAGCATAAATATTTATATATTTTTGACAAGGTTCAAATCTCTTTATTTAAAAGTAAAATTATATTTGAATGGATGAAAAAACAAGCCTTAAAATAGAATATAAAGAGGAAAAGCAACCTACCTGCACATCAAATACCTATTGTGGTAATAAAGAAAATAAAAAAAGAGATTTCATTTCAATAATTTATGAACATGAGATGCTAAGGATTTAAATTTAGTGACATCTATACTAAATGCAAAAAGGACTGCAAAATAATTTGGAAAATTTTTTGTCAGGTGAAGTAGCACCAGATTAAATATGGGGAAATCTTTGGGAATCAGAATTTCCACAATGGGAAATAAGAATTATAAAAATAGAACAAGGAAGTAAGGAATTGTACTTGAGGTATTTTAGAGATATTTAATTGGAATTAGAAAAATTGATATGAATTCCTGAGTTCTTAAAATATGTATCTAGGGGAATCGAAGTGGCTCAAGTTTTTGAGCACCTGCTTCCAACATGAGTGGTCCCAGGTTTGGTTCCCAGACCTCCTAAAAAAATAAAAACAAACAGCAAGCAAATCAAATGAGAAAAAAAAAAAAAAACTCAGGGAAGGCTACGTGGCTCAGTGGTTGATCACCAGCTTCCCACATACAAGGTCCTGGGTTCAATCCCTGACCCCTAGAACCTCAATATGTATATATATGCACATGTGTGATTTCAAATAAATAAATAAATTCATAATGATTTAAAATAACAATGGTAATCATGCACTCCAGAAAATCAGGTTAGGATTTACATATTAAACTAAGTTCAAAATCCCACTCATTTAGATCTAAAGGGTTGTAACACCATTTTCGATGTGCATGGAAAATAGTGTTAACAATATAAAAATTCATAATGGTACATTAAATAATGTTACAATTTACCTATCATTAAAAATTCAAATTTATTGCAAATTGATTATATGATACTATTTTACCAGAATAGTTATTCTTAACAGAAAAAACAATCAAACAAACAAAACACCAGTTCATTGTATAATTTGTCTAACAAAACAGTTCGTAAAAACTTTTCTTGTTTCTAATTTTAGAACAGGAAAATAAGTAAAATTGTCACTCTTAAACAATTTAGATTTCTTTTTAAAGATTTAAAATAATTAGTTATAAAACGAGTGCCCATTATTAGGTTGGCAGTGACTGGGACTTATCAAGAAGAAAAGCATATTCCCTTTAGAGTCCTAACTATTGCTTTTCCAAAGTGGAAAGGCATGATATAAATTACAGATCAAATTTTAATAAGAACTCTTTAAATAAGTGAGCAGTTTATTTTTCTTTACTAACACATTTTTTCTGGGTAGATCTTTTTCTTTCATTTTGTTGATACTTTGTATTGATAATGTAATCTCTGGAACTAAAAATAGTAAGAAAAAATCTTTGCCACATTCTGGATTGGAGAAGCAAAAAGAAAAATAAATGTTTGCAAAGATTTTAATAAGGTGTGAAAACTTACAAACTTAAAGAATTTTGTTTAAAATAAGAATTACTTAGGTAAGGCAAATTGTATATATTTTTTACATCTAAATGCATATATAATAGTAAATCAATGTTTTGATACTTATTAATAAAGCATAAATCCATCCAAGCTGTACAATCAATGGTAACTGGTATATTCACATAGCTGTGCATTCACCACTTCAATCATTTTTAGAGCATTTTCATTATTCCAGTAATAATAATAATAAAAAAAACTAAAAACCAAACCAACCAAGCAAACCCCTCGATCTCTCTAAGCTTATAGAAAATATATATTTGGATTTCATTAATGAACAAGAACTTGGCTGAATTTAGAAATATGGGGTCATATTCTTTTTACATTAAGAATTTTTCATCATTGTCTCACTGATGTTTCATATTAAAATTGCAGATAAGATGTCTTATTCAAATATAATTCTTGGTTCCTTTTAGGTAATCATTTTGTTTGTTTTCTTGTCTGTATGAATTTAGAATTTTTCTTTTTATATTTAGAATTCCAAATATTTTAAAATTATGATTTTACAAGTAGATGAAATTTTTATTTTATTTTAAAACATACTTAGATATCATAAATGCTACACAAAAAATGTATTGGATTCCCGTATGCCCCACTTGCTACTAGTCTCAAACTTTCCCATATTAACAACATCTTTCATTAGTGTGGTACATTTGTTACAATTGATGAACATATATTGGTGCATTACCACTAAGTGAGAATTTTAGTTTACATTATACTTTAAACTCTCTCCCCACATTTTTGTAGTTATGATAAGATATATAATAGCTTGTATCTATCACTGCAACATCATTCAGGACAATTACAATGCCACAAAAAATGCCACAATATTACACCTTTTTTTCCCCTCAGAACCTCCAGCAGCCAGTGCCTCCACATTAATGATAAAATTTCTTCCATTGTGAGAACAACAAGTCTATAGTAGAATAACAGTAAGTCTACTTTAGGCCATCGTTCATTCCTCAATCCTAAGGATTCTGGGATGGTGATGCCCACTCTGTCTCTAATTGAGAGGGGGCTTAGATCTAATGGGGAAAATGGAGAGGAATATCCCACTTGCAGTTGTAGTCTCCCTCTGTTCTTGGGATGGTCATTGTCTATAATCATTTCCTTGTTTGTTATCTTGGGTGATTCGAATGAACTGGAGAATAGTTACTGCAACTTTGCTGAGATTCAGAACCTGACTGGCATATAGAAAGCCCAAAGATTTAAGTCTCTTGGACATAAACCTATCAACTCTAGTGCTAACTATAGGTTTAAATAGAAGGGGCAAAAGAGCCATGTGTAGGGAAACCACAGCTCAGTTCAACTCTATCACAGTGGGGAACATAAATTCCAAAGTAGGGGCCACTGGCAGAGTGCCAAACACCTGAGCTCTCAGTCCTGCCTATAGTGTTTGGATGTTTCCAGAGACTTCAGAATCCCCACTATTTGAGGCAATAGTTACTTTGGTAGTCAATGAGATCTTGCTGAGATGTGGATAAGTGTACCCTATTGGATGACCTACCAACTCCTTTTGAAGTCTCATAGCCATATAAATTCATTTGTCTTTACCATTTCCCCTATTTGTTTAAGGCCTTTTTCCAGTTGCATTGCTAGTTTGTGCTTGGTAGCATCCTTTGGTGCCAGGGAGGCTTATCTCTGGGAGTCATGTCCCACACCTGGGACAAGGAAATGTATTTATATGGTGAGTTTGTCTTAGAGAAAGGATACATTTGAGCAACAAGGAGGTTCTTAGTAGGTAATGTTTAGGAAACCTATAATACTAGGCTGTTTCAATTTCAAGATAAAAAGTTCATAAATACAGTCATCAATATCAAGGGCCCATCAATGGTCCATCCTCCTTTACTAGTCATTGCCCCTGTACTCAGGAGATTCTTTCCATCTCATTAGAGCATGTGGCAGATTTCCCCAGCATGGGAATTGGATATTCTTTCAGTTATTGTGTGGATCTCCATCCACCATGACAGTGCCCCACGAACACTTCAACACATTCATATGCCTTATAGGTATGCCCCAGTTGAGCCTCTTCTCATGTATCCCCCATCACTGACACCCAGCACCCCTGCCACAGTTGTAACCCTTCTGTGACCCAAAACTTCTTCAAAAATGAAGCCAACAAAATAATCTAATAAAATTAATAAGAAAACAAAATAATAATGATAGTTTTAAAAATGACAAATAAAATACAAAAAATGTAAAAGGATTTGAAATAATTAAAAAACAATAAAAAAATAAACTTTGGCATTGTCTTTCATCACTGTAAGGTCTGTTATCTTATATGTACAGTGACTTTTTCTTCCATTTACTCACCCAGGGTTTTATTTTCTTCATTTTATCTTCAAAGAAGCTTTGATTACAGAAAAGTCATGTACAGAATATAGATGGTTCACATATACCCAACATGCTCCTTCTTTTCCTCTTTCCCTTATTCATAACATTTTACTTGTAGGTGGTACATTTGTTAGAATTGATGTTCAAACATTGAAGCATTGCTACTAACCATGGTCAATGATTTACCTGATGGTTTACATTTTGGAGTCTACAATTTCATAAATTTTGAAAAAAATTAACATGACCTCTATAAATCACTGCAAGAACATGTAGAATAATTCATATGGCCTCAAATTGCCCCATGTTTTGTCTCTTCTGTTCCTCCCTCTTCCGCCCTTCAAGACCCATGACAACCACCAAGCTCCACTCCTTGAAGAAGAGGATTCATAGTTACTTGCAATATAGAGGGTTTGACATACTGGCTTGTTCTCCTATGTTAGTCACTGCCTATGCTCTCAAGAGAGTTTCACCCTTCTATATGAGAACATAGCAGAACTCCCCAGGATGGGGGTCCAACATCACCTGTTCATTGGTTAATTGTGTGGGTCTCCACACATTGATACAATGCACAATGACAGGATGAACACTTGTGTACTACCTGCAAGCCTGCCTCAGGTGCACCCTTTCCTAGATGTCCCCCACATCAAACATTCTTAACAAGTAACCCTACCCTCCCATATTTGCCAAAAATATCACATACCTGCAAACCTCAGAGTTCATCTGCTCCTTCCCCTGACACTCTACCAAATTCCATGGACAGTGCAAACAACCACCATAAACCCCTCACAGACTGGCACCACCCAACCCAATAGTATCACTTCACCACTGTCATGTCCATCCACTGCACAAGTACACTCTTTCACCTTATCATAGATTTTGCCATGTCTTCCTGTCTCAGTATGGCTTGTTATTTTTTGTTGGTGTCTATTCATCTGTTTACCTTGATGGGTTTATTTAGTTGGTTAGCTTCTCTTTCTATTGTAGGGTTTTATTTTGTTGTTGCTTTTGTGTGTGTGGTAAGGTTTCACTTTGGCACATCATTCTTCTTATTCTATTTCCTTTCTGTTGTCTATGTTATCTTGGGGGTAAAAATTAGGACCACAGTAAAGGAAAGAGATAAGAAGAGAAAAATCATAATGGCAAATTTTTTTTAAAAGGTAGAAGAAGAGCATAGAATACCTAGGAAATGAAATAATTAACATGAGTAAAATAATTCATAAGAATTACAGAAGAATAAGAATAAAAAAGTGGAATAGAACAAAATGAAACAAGAAACATAATAGAGAAAAATATATACAATGAATTAAAAGGCCAGAATGATGAAAAGAGAGGAAAAGAAAAAGAGAAAAGAATAAAGAAAAGAAAAGAAAAAAAATTAAAAATGAAAGAAAACAGAGGAATAAAAGAGTGATAGTGAGAAATAAAAACAAAAAAGGTGAAGACCAAACAAAATGAGGCAAAATGAATGAAAAACAACCAAAAAGAGTAGGTAGAAAAATGAAGGAAAGAATATAGATAACATAGGTAGAAAAATTGGTAAAAGAAAAAATGGGAGGTGGGAGACAAAGGAGGAACACAACAAAGAAGAAACAAAACAGCAGCAACTAAAAAAAAAAAAAAAAAAAAAAAAAAAAACAACCAAGGAAAATTAGCCTTTGCTCTTACGCCCCTAAGGTGTTTCTCAGGCTGCAGGTGTTCATCAATCAATCACCCTGCAGCCTGCCTTCAGCAGGTGCTGCACAAGGTTTTAATGAGTAATATAAGAAAAAAAAAAGAACCTTTAAAATCAAATAACAGATCCAAGAAAGCCAAAAACAAAAAGAATTCTATATGTTCCCTGTCATACAGTACCAGCTGGATGCCTGATAACCAGAAGGAGCACTCTCTTGATTGAGCACAGAATGGAACCAGAGACCTCATATATACAAGGTGGGAATTCCTCCACTGAGCTATGTTGTCTCCTTAGTTTAATTAGTCTTCATATAGCTATCTACCCCATTCCCCGAGGTGTTTTAGACGTCTACAGCTTGGTAGAGTCCTGCTCATTAGGTGCCTGTCCCTGTTCCCTTTCTAAATTAGTTGTTTTCTCTTTCTGGGTGGCTGGATATGACAGACTGCCAGAGAAGATCCCCCCTCCCCTCTCCCTATCATGTCAGGGTCCCTTCTGAGATTCAAAGGGGGCTCAGCTGGCCAAACACCGCAATTAAATCACTATCTCACACTCTGCCAGACCTCTCTTCCTCTCAGGGAATAACCCTCCCAGTCGGCTGTGAGCAGTGATCAGGGGTAATGAGGCTACTTGCACTGAGCGTGGGGTATATGTGCCATTTCCAGCCACAGAGGTGAGCAACTCATGGCTTTCCTTTTGCTTCCCTATCTTTCCACTATCTTAGATGACTCAGAGCACCTTCCCTTTCTATATATACATATCCAAAGCAGCTCATTTAGATAGGTGCTTGCCTTCTCTCTGCTCTTTTTGCTACTTTGGCACCATTTTCCTGGAACTCTTGTGTTTTTTAATATTATTGGATTGGTTGGCTAAATGAATATGTAGACATTTTTGGGTACTGAAAATGTGCATAAGCATATATGGGTGTCCATAACACTTGCATGTAAATTTCTGCTACATCTAAAACATGTTTCTGACCAATGCAAACTTGATGCATATTTCCTAAATAATTGAGTCTAAGACCCCTATTAGGCAAGAAGGAACTCAAAAATCAGGGGAGAGTTTGCACCCTAGAAGGGCTGTTATGGTACCTCTAGCTTATCAGCTGTCAGCCCATTTTGCTTAAAAGGAATGTGGAAAGGCCTCTTATTTAGCAATATTTTACTAGACAATTTAATAACCAATTTACTAAGAAATTTTAACTGTAATATTTCCTTGATATTAATGTACTAAATAAATTATGTTTTGAATTATCTTGAGATCTAACATCTTAGAATGGTAATTTTGCTTGGTGAACTCATTTTCATTTTCTCTATATAATGGAGACCTGAAGGAAATATTTGCTACAGAGACAAGCTTCATAT
>JAQZBX010068298.1:0-15775 GCA_029593785.1 Cabassous unicinctus
AAAGGAGAGCATCTATCTCATATTTTAAGCAAAAATCAACTCAAAATGTATCAGAGATCTGAAAATATGAGCCAGAACTATCCATCTCCTAGGAGAAAACAAAGGAAAGCATCATGAGGACCTTGTCTTAGGCAATGGTTTCTTAGAATTTATATCCTGTGTACAAGCAAAAAAAGAAAAATAGACAAATGGGATGTCATCAAAATTAAGAACTCCTCCCCAAGATGGCTCCCTCTATTTGCTAGCTGTTTTTGTTCATTGTTTGTGCTCATTGTCTGCTCATTAATTTTACTCATTGCTTGTTGTCTGTTTTTTTTCTTTAGGAGGCACTGGGAACAGAATCTGGGACCTTCCATGGGGGAGCTGGGTGATCTACTACTTGACCCGGATCCACTCCCTGCTCATTTGTTTTTGCTCATTGTCTGCTTGTTGTTGTGTTTTTGCTTGATGTCTGCTCATTGTTTAACTTCTTTAGGAGGCACTGGGAATCCAACCCAGGAGCTCCCATGTGGGAGGTAAGTGTCCAACTGCTTGAGCTGCATCTGCTCCTAAATTAAGAATATTTTTTGCCTTATATGACTCTATTATGAAAATAAAATGACAAGCTACAAAGTGGGAGTAAATATTTTGAAACCATATATCCAATAAAATTTAGTATCCATAATATGTAATGAAACCCTTCAGCTGAACAACAAAAAGACCAAAAAAATCCAATTTAAAGATTTGCAAAAGATTTGAATAGACATCTCTCCAAAAAAGTTCTACAAATGGCCAAAAAGCACATGAAAAGATGTGCAACATAGTTAGCCATCAAGGAAATGCAAATCAAAACCACAATAGTATACAATTTCACACCCATGAGAATGGCTGCTATTTAAAAAAATCACAAAATATCAAGTGTTGTTGAAGTTATAGAGAAATAACACTCATTCATTGCTGGTGACCATGTAAAATGGTGCAGATGCTGTAGAAGACAGATTGGCAGTTCTTCAGAAAGCTAAGTATAGAATGACCATATGACCCTATAAAGCCACTACTTCATATATACCCCAAAGTATTGAAAACAAAGACTTAAACAGATATTTGCATATTGACATTCATGGTGGCATTATTCACAATTGCCAAAAGATAGAAAAAATCCAAGTGTCCATCAACTGAAGAATGGATACATAAAATGTCATGTGTATTTGTGTATATATCTATATATTATATATTACAATGGAATATTATTCAGACATAAAAAGAATGAAATCTTGATACATTCAACATGGATGAATCTTGAAGCATCATGTTGAGTGAAATAATCCATTAAAAAAGGATCAATATTTTATGATTTCACTGATTTCAAATAATGGGAATAAGCAAATTCATAGAGACAGAATCTAGAATAAAGCTTAACAGGGGATGGGGCAGGTAGAGGGGATGGGAATTAAGACACAAAATGTACAAGGTTCTTCTTTGGAATGATGGAATTGTTTCAGTAATGGATGGTGGTGATGATAGCACAACAGTGTGAACACAATTAAAAGAACTGAAATATATAACTGAATGTGACTGAAAGGGGGACTGTTAGATTAAATATATGGTAACAGAAGGAAATTATTTTTTAAAATGCTTGGAGCTACACTATACAAACAATGAGCCCTCACTTAAACCATGGAATATAGTTAATAGTACAATTATAACAATGTGCTCTCATGAATTTTAACAAATATTCCACACCAATGAAAGGTGTTAATAATAGGGTGGTATATGGGAATTCTGTATTTTATGTATGATTCTTCTGTAAACTCATAACAATTTTAATGGAGAAAAATATTTTCAATGCTTTGCATCAGAATATAGCAGAATTATATGTTTCACAAGATTTCTATCCTGCCCTGAAGTCCTCATATGGCAGAAAATCAAGGGGTTTAGGAGGATATCTGGCTGTTCCATCTGATGATTTACAAAAGTGGCAGCTGAAATCCTGTCCTGAGTCAACCATCATTAGTGGCAACATCCTGCATTTCTCTTTCTCTGTGTATATGTGTGTGCATGAGAAAGAATTAATAATCTATAAACTGTAAATTATTCCATAAATCACCATTAATTAAATGCATTTCATCTGTAAATGATAATGTGTCATAGACAGAAGCAAGATTAACTCATCCATTTGTATCTGAGGTCTAGGGAAAAAAGGATTAAATGTGAGGTTGTTCTTGAAGATTTATATATTTTTTCATATTTAATACTCACAATAGTCCTTCTAATTATGGTTTATTTACCAATTTAATAAATGGCATACTCCAAAGTTCAGAAAATTTTAGTAATATAACAAAAGTACATGATTAGAAAATGACACAGCAAAAGTGTGTATTTTGCTCTGCCTGTCTGCCAAGCTCAAATTCCTTGAGAGTCGTAAACCATTCCTAGATTTTAGCTGGAATGTCCCTTATATCAGTCATCCAAGATCCCACACTCCTTGCCAAACATCAGCCTCTATCTCTCCTCATTTTTACTGCCCAGTTTAATCCAGTTATTGGTATCATCATATACATATCAAACCAACCATTTTTTCTTCTGTCCCTATCATGATTTACCATATCCACTAATGAAAACTCAATAGACCCTGACTCCAAATACTTACATTTTCCCATGAATCAGTATGACTAGGATATTGTTCTTCATCTCAACAAAGAGTCCTAACTGCTAGTGGCTTTCCCATATATCTGGCAACCTTACTAGCTCTTGCTACTTAAACCATGCTTTCACACTCCATCAACATTTAAAATTTCCTCCATGTCTTTTTTTTTTTTTAAAGATTTATTTATTTAATTATTTACACCCCCCCCCTTGCTGCTTGTGTTTTACTGTGTCCATTCGCTGTGTGTTTCTTCCGTGTCTGCTTATCTCCCCCTTGCTGTGAGATCCTGCTGCATCAGCCCACCGTGCCACGCGGGCTGGCCTGCTCTCACAAGGAGGCCCTGGAAAGTGAACCCAGGGCCTCCCATATGGTAAACAGGAGCTCTATCCATTGAGCCACACCCACTTCCCTCCTCCATGTCTTTTAATGATCATGCATTCTCATGTTTCCTCTCAGTTTTAACTGGTGCAATTACCTCTTACTAAGCAGATGGCTTATGCAATTTGCCAAATAACACTACAATTCCTAAATATCTTCAAATATACCTGAATTTATACAATTTGGCTACTCCTCTTCTCCTATTTAATTGAAAAGTTATACTACCTCTGGCTAAGTCCAATGTCTCCAATTGAACATTTTCTCTCTTTTTCAGAACTATATTATTGATTATAAATTTAATTTCCTTACCAGAAAACTCTCCCTCTTTTCACAATACATCCTCTAAACATTTACGCTCATCTTTGTCTCTTCCATCATGAAACAGAAACCTCCTCTGAACCAATTTTCTTTCAAGTTCCTGAACTGTTCTTCCCTTCACAATCAAACTGAGTGTGCAGTTACTATTTTTTAACACCCAACCAAACTCCTTTGATTTACACAAATCAGTAATAATTTCCTCATGAATGAATCTTGCTGTTATCACCACTGATCTCCCTACAAGTAAATCTTTATTTGGAACCAAATGATTGAACCACAACCACATTTTGATAACTTTCTTTTTCCTTGTTTTCATTTTTCACAAAATATACAGCCACTTAGGGAACTTGGTCAATCCCCATTCCACAGAGTCATTTAAAAATGGAGATTTTAAGTTTTATAATCCAAATGTAGCAAATTAGAAATTAGCAGTCACAGAGTGTGGTGTAATGAAAGACTAAGAGTCAAAGAAGTCTAGATACTGATCTTCACTCCTGCCACTAACTAGCTACATGCTTCAGGCAAACCACCTTTCTCCCCTAGGTTCTGATTATAAAATGTAGAGGCTGGCATAATCTTCAAAGTTCCTAAAAGTTTGCTTCTAAGGTTTCAGGGTAATTCAGGAAGTAGCAAAGTATGCTTCCCTGTTACATTGTAGGTTCAAACTTGAAAATATTTTTTAAAAAAGGATTGAGAAAAGTAACCATACTTAGAAAGGAAATTTTTTTAGCCAAAAAGTCTTCAAGATTTTTCATGATCACAGGGCTAATAAGTGATCAAACCCTAGTCTGGCTGGCTTCAGGCTCAGCATACAGGGGAGACTTAATAAGAAAGCAGGTGAATTGAATGAAGGAAAGAAGAACCACATCATGAGTGAATATAATTCCTTATTAAGCCTGTCCATTGATTCCAGATGAATTCCTCCTAAAGATATGTTTCCTTGATTTTCCCCAATGAATGTTCTTCCCCATAAATTTATGTTCTTCCCCATAAAGACTTTGCAAACACAGTGGTTTTTGGATCCTTGTTATACTTCTCTGATCTTAATATTTCATACTGCAAATCTTTGTGGAATAAAACCTCTGTTTACTTACCCCTCCGAAAAAAAAAGACTTCAAGATTTGTTCTTTTTCAAAGTTCTCACAGAAAAAATATACATCATCATTAAAATATACATACCAATCATAGATAGCAAAGAACCTCCCAATTAAACAAGACAGTTTTTTAAATATCTTCCCTCTGTTCTGAGTTTGGTCTAAACACTATCATATTAAAACAAATAACCTTTCAGTACTAACTTCAAATGAAGGAATTTTTGTGGTACTGTACATTTCAAATAGTCTTCATATCTGAACTCTAACCCTTCATGCTTTTATATTCATCATCTACAATGCTAAAAATCATTTTTTAACTTTTCTAACTGAAAAAGTTATAAAATCAATTTTCATTTAAAAATTTTATTGAAGTATATCATTCATACATGAATTTACATAAATAATATGTGTATATTAAAAGTTGTCAACTTCCAAAACAAATGTGCATAACATTATACTGGGCTCTAATTTATCACCCCACCACCAATACCTTGAATAGCTGTGAAACATTTGTAATATTATGAAAAACATCCTTAAAGTATTAATACAAGCTATAGTCCATATCTTATATTTGGTGTGTTTTGCAAATGTAAACACATGAAATGCTCCATGTATTTTATATCTAATTTGCAGTGAGACTTCTTTACCCCACTTTATGATTTTTGTATATTTACAACTTTAAAATTTTCATACATGTTCTCCTTCTTGGGCTTCAATATGGTGAATCTGGGACCAGACTGTCCCAACTTACCAACTGGAAGGTACCAAAATTTTGTGTATTCATTGTCACAATTGCTATGCTTTTCCCCACTCTCTGAATCTATCAGAATTTCTCAGTTGAAATAATCTTGAATAGGTAAAAGATGGTGCAGAATGTTTTGATAGGAAATTTGTATGTCTAGCTAAAATATTCCATGACAAAGTAAAGGACAAATCACTTGGGAACAGTGCAGAAAATGAATGGTTTAAGGAAACTCATCTCAGAAATGATATTTAGGGAAAAAATCATCTCAGAGAAGCCATGGCAAAGACTGGTCCTCAGTATCAGTGGTGTCAAAAGGAAGCTTCTTACTGAATAATGCCCAAATTGTTGCAGAATGAGGGTGTCTCCCTGTAGACCTGGGAATTAAGATTTTGTCCTCAGAGTGGAAGCAGTGATGAAGCCCACAGGGCCTAATGGGGAGGTCTTTGCTGAGAGATCTGAGACTCCACTGGGACAAAAAATTTCAGGTTGGTCACATTCTCTTGTCCATAGAGTGCTGCACAGGACACTTGGTGCTCACAGTATGCTGTGGACATGTGCCTTCTCCAGGCTCCCCTCTGAATCTCTGCAATTTTCATATTATTCTGTGCAATAAATTAGCAAATTCAAAGGAAAAACAGCTGTCAACTGCCTTAGTGAGAAGCCATAGAGAGAACAAAAAGCAAAGTATAAGGTCAATATACAAAAGTAAATTGATTTCTCCTTTCTAGCACATCTCCCCAGTTCAAGAATCCCCTTCTCAGCTGCTGAAGGATGGGCCCCTCTTTTCCTCTACTCCTCCCAACCGCCGAGGAAGGAGGAGAGGAAGAAAAGCACAGAAAGCAGGCCCAGGAGTGGCTCAGCTGATCCTGGTGCCCAAACCACACTGGAACTTGTTTTGTGGTGATTCAAGAAGACCCTGAGTGCCAGGATTAGGGGTAAGGAGGTGCAGGAGCTTCTTCTCCAGCATAGCACTCATGGTGCAGTTGCCGTCCATTAAGACTTTGGAAAGGAGGTTGGATTTGGGCATGTCCAACTGGTACAAGATTGAGAGTATTTTTTCACTTTTTTACATTTACAAAAAATGAAACATGAGACAGAGTTTTGCTGTCCAATGTAGTTGCCATTAGCTCCTATATGTTGATGAATAATATTTTAATTTAAAGTAAATTAAACCAAAAATACAGTTGCTCAGTTGCACTGGCCATATTTCCAGCAACTATGCAAATGATATATTATATATATATATATATAATATGTTAATACAAAAATGCCAAGTCATTCACTAACTCATAATGAATGGAACAATATCAATAACTTTGAAACATTCTCAGAACATCTAACTCATTAAGTCACTCCCACCCTCAGATATAATTACTTTAATTTTGTGATTATTAATTTCTGGCTAGCCTTTAAAGGTTAAGAATATTTTTAAATCCCAAAAATATATATTGACTATTTTGTAGGCTTTCTGCTGTACCCATAAATTTATTCTGGATTCATATCTCCTTCTGTGCTTTTCTTATTGTTCAAGATTAGATTTGTAAGATTATTCCATGTTGGTGTGCATGGTTATTATTTTGTAATGTCCACTGTTGCATAGTATTCAAAGAATTTCTTTCTCCATACTTTTATTGAAACCTTGTTTCTTTTTTCAGATTTTTCAATACAACAGTATTACAAAAAATTCTTTTTATACAAGCTATTCTATGAATCCTTGAGCACATGTGCAATATGCTCCAGGGTGAATACCTAGTAGTGGAATTGCTGAGTCAAACTGCACTGCACTGTTTCTGCAGCAATGTATACTTTCAGCCTCAGTATAGGAAAGCTTTCTTTATTCTATATGCTTGCAAACAGTTCTTATATTTTATAAGATATATCAAACATATATTTATAATTTTGTCTTTAATTCTCATTAACAAATAGTGATGAATAGTTTCTCCTTTTCCCTGCATCACATCCCCATTTTTCCCTTTTAGTTGTTTTTATACTCAGGATAAAGGCAAAAAGAGTCTCCTACTCCAGGCTCTTCAGCATGTTATTACACTTTTAAGGAAGGAGTTTTGATTATGAACTCAGAATGTTTGCCCTCCTTTCAGAAAATAGAACTTGGATGTCATTCTGAGATCTACTTCCTCTGCATCTTCTTTCCTGCTTTTCCTACATGTATGTTCAATTTTCCACTAATTTATAGATTACCATTCCAGAATACTTTTAGTTTAAGTAAGGATGGAATTTCCATTTGTTTTCAATTCCTGGCTGCTATCACTGATTTTGGGGAAAAAGTGGGTGTAAGTACAGAATGAGATGTAAAACTGAAGAATTATTAAATAAATCTTTGACATACTTATGAAAACAGTGGAGTATATATTTTTAATATAAATTAATTTTTGAATTCATTAAAATACTTGAGAGTAGCATAACATTTTCCAATTATTAAATAATTAATTCACAGTTGAAAATAGCAAGGAGGTTTAGATTTAAGTACTAAACAAGTATTGTACAGTGGTAGTTAAATGTAGCCTTATATCAGAATCAATTAGAGACTGTGAAAAAATTAAATGACATCTTTCACTATTTTATAAAATTACATTTTACACCCACAACAAATGGATGAGGGCATTTCATCTGATCATATGTAAGTTTGAATATTTACTGAAACCATTTTATTTATCTGTAAATTAGCTGTATTATCTTCTAAATTCAAATTTGTTAGAACACATTCATCTATGATAGGATATTTAAAACAATGTGGTGATAGGGGAGCAGATGTAGCTCACATGGGCGAGCACTGGCTTCCTACATATAAGGACTAGAGTTCAACCCTCAATCCCAATACCTCAAAGAAAATATGATGATATAATTAAAATAAAATAATATTGCTTTACTTAAACTTAGCATTTATTTGATTTACACTGATTTGCAAGAATCTACAATTCTTCTCTCCCTTCTTCACCCTGACCACTGAACAAATTCACAAAATTAGACAATGATCATATATTTTCTATGCTCATCTCTGCATATGCATGCACTTATATATCTGCATTCCCTTTTAATGATCCCTAATGGTATTTGGTGTAGATCATAAGCTATGGGGAGCTATGACTTTTTCAGACTCATTCCTGATTAAGATACTAAGTAAATATACTCCCTCACAAAAGCTGTACCCAGGTGTGCTGCACAAATATCAACAAAAACTACACACATCTGTTTTGCCTTCAAAATCACAAGGGCAGAAAGATTTCCATTATAAAGCTCATGATCCACTTTTAGGTATACAGTTTAAAAAATTGTCTCTATGGAAATGGATAGATCTGATGGTAATACATATATTGAGCATGGTGGCTGAAAGGGTTGTCAAGTATAAGAAACCAAGAGAATAATCTAGGGACTGAATAACAGCGTATACAGAGATGGATTAAGATTGTGGTTAATAGTTCATGGAATGATCTTCTATGAACAAGAACAAATGTGCATCACTATTACAAGGTGGTAAGAATATAGTGATGTATGGGAAAAATACAATTAATGTAACTTATGGATTAAAGTTAACAACAATATCATAATATTCTTATGTCACAGTCAAAAAAGGTATTATATCAATGCTATGGGCCAATAGAAGGATAGAAGGGGTTAAGGGAATTTTTCTTTTGGACTAAGAAAAACTGTTTCAAAGGTTTACTGGGGCAATGACTGTACAAATCTGTGATGAAAATGAGAGCCACTGAGCATATACTTCAGATAGCATATATAAGGCATGGGACTATATAACACAGTGAACCATGTGGTAGAAGATGGATGGAAAATGGACTGTGGTTAAGAGTACAAATATGAGAATGTTTTCTCAGGAATTATAAAAAATGTACAATACAAATACATAGTATTAATAATAGGGGGTATGGAAAAATATATCAAGTGTGTGCTATGGACCTTAGTGGTAATAGACTGATCATGTTCTTTTGTAATGTGTAGCAAATGTTCTACAACAGTGTAAGGTATTGGTGGAGAGATGATGTATGGATAATCTGTACATTATACATGAGGTTTTGTAAACTCACAACTTTTCTAATAAAAAATAAAACAGTAAAAAAAAAAATCTCTGTCCTCAAGATGAAACTGTGCAGTCATAGAATATTGAGTAACAAGAATCTCCTCATATGGTGTTAAGTGAAATGTTTAATATCTGTGCTTTACAATGTTTGCCTCAACATACAATGAGTGCTCATTACATTTATAATGAAAAAGCTACTTTTATAAACATTTTTCACATTATCAGTGTCTGGATATTGCACCTCTACCCTCTAACCTCAATATCTTTTCATCTAGATCCATTTAATACAATTTAAAATAAAATAAAAGGAAGATCACTGAAATATATATTTAATACAATTTAAAGGAGAAATGTTAGATTTTATATACAGCAACAATAATTTTTTAAAAAATCCATGGAATAACACTACACAAACAAAAAACCCCAAGTTAAACCATGAACTTTAATTAATAGTACAATTATAAAAATGTACAATCAACTGTAACACATGTAATTGTAACACATGGACAAATTTTGGGGGAAGATGTAAACATTCTCAAAAAGGGGAGACCCACATAACATGTTCTGTGAACTGTTACCCATCTTGGAGCTCCCTTAGGCCCTGGACTGATAAGCACACATTTTGAGGTCTCCTTCTCATGATTCACTGGACTGCTTGCATTCTTCCCAACCCAGCAGGCTAGACCACAGACCAGTTTCAGGTTGGAAGGGGGTTTTAAATACCTGATTCTTTAAAAATACCATCATAATACACGTTCCTTGTTGACTAAACAGGGAAGAGCCTTAGACAACCACACACAGCCTTATTCTTTTGGTCAAACCTGTAGTAGTTGGTTAGAGTCTCCATTTTTAGATAATGAGGACTATGCCCAGATCACTTGACCCAATGCCAATGCAAAAAATCCACTCTGTAAGTGCTTTTGGGGTGTGATGGTGCTAACCATGAGCACATCTTAGCAGAAAGCTTTCTATCAGACTTTATAAAGCAGCTCCTTTGAGTGGTCACTGTCAGACTGACATATTGGGAATATCTTTTGGCTTCTTTATTTATTGTGGAGTATTAAATGGAATGGATGTATAAAAACTGAGAAGCTAAGATGAAAATATGAAAGGACCCTACAAAGAAAAAAAGTCCAGATATATGAGACAGCATGGATGAACCTTGAAGATATCATGTTGAGTGAAATATGCTAGATGCAATGTACAAATAGTGCATGATCATACTTTTTTGAAACAATTAGAATATATATCTGAATATGGTTAAAAGGGAAAGTTTAGCTTGTATAGGTGGTAATGGAATAAAATACTTTAAAAATCCACAAAACTGAACTACACACACAGGGAAACCCATGTTAAACCAAACTCAGTATAATTATAGAAGTGTGTCATCAATTGTAACAAATAAATTATACCAAACCAAAATGTTAATAATAATGTTGTGTATGGGAATGCTGTATTTTATGCATGATTGTTTTGTAAATCCACAACTTCTCTAATAAAAATATAGGTGTGTAGAGAGTAGGGGCACATGTATGAAGATAATTTATGTCTACTTTTTAAAGTTTCACTCAGCAAAAGTCCATCTGGTAGCTTGTAATAGTTTTTTGCCCCATAGCAAGTTACCATAAATGCAATAGTGTTCTACTGGGTACATACCCAGAAGAATTGAAAGCAGGGACATGAACAGATATATGCAAACCAATGACCATAGCAGCATTATTCAGTATTGCCAAAAGTTGGAAATAACCCAAATATCCATCAACAGATGAATGGATAAACAAATTGTGGTATACATACAATGTAATATTACTTAGCTGTAAGAAGGAATGCAGTATTGACTCAAGTGATAACATGGATGAATCTTGAAGACTATATGTTGAGTGAAGCAAACCAGGCACTGAAGGACAAATTTTACATGACTGCACTGATATTAATTAAGCAAATTGAACAGATTCACAGAGCTAGAGTCTGGAATATAGGTTTAAAGGAGATGGAAAGGGAGAAGGTTGTGCCCATATGGGCAAAATCTATTATAAGGTGGAAGTGTGTAGTTGTGCAGTGGATGGGCATGACAATGGTGCAGTGACACTATTGGTTTGGGTAGTACTGGTTTGTGAGGGTGGTAGGGTGGGGAGGATGGGTTAAACTGTCCATGGAAAAGGGGGAGGCTTGGGGGAGGAAGCAGGTAAACTCTGGGGGTTTGTGGGTATGTAGTTGAAACTACAACTTTGGGACTCTTTTTTTGGCAACGTGGCAGGGGAGGGTTACTGGTTTAAAGTGCTGGATGTGGGGGGCAAACAGGACAGGGCACATTGGGGCAGGCTTCTAAGGAGGGTTTATGTGTTCATCTTGTCGTAATGTGTTATATGAGTGGGTGGAGGCCCACATAATGAGTGGTAAGTTTTTGGACTCCATCATGGGGAATCCTGCTATGTTCTCAAATTGAGGGGTGGGAGTCTCTTGAGAGCATAGGGAGTGCCTAATAAGAGAGGATAGGCCAGTAAGTTAAGCCCTCGTTGTTTTTGCAAGTAACTATGAATCTTGTTCTCAAGGAGCGAAGCTTGGTGGTTACATGGGTTCCAAGTGGACGGGGGTAAAGGAATAGAATAGATGGAACATGGGGCATTTTTGGGGTGATGGAATTGTTCTACATGATCTTGCAGTGATGGATACAGGCCATGTTAAATTTCATCAAAATTTATAAAAGTATGTGCTCTGCAATGTAAATCATGGAAATCATTGAACATGGTTAGTAGCAATATTTCAATATTTGTACATCAATTGTAACAAATGTACCATTCACATGTAAAATGCTATTAATAATGGAAAGGGGAATGGGGGAGGATCTAGGGTAAATGAGAATCCTCTATATTCTGTACATGACTTTTCTATAACTTACAGCTTCTTTGAAGACAAAATGAAAAAAATAAGGCAATGGGCAAAAAAATGGAAGAAAATGTCACTGTACATAGAAGACAACAGATCTTACAGTGATGAAAGACATGTCAATTTTTTTACTTTAATTTTTTATTTTTTATTATTTCAAATTTATTAATTTTTGTATTTTGTTATGTTTAAAACCATCATTATTATTTTGTTTTCTTATTAATTGTATTTGGTGGTTTTATTGCTTCATTTTTCAAGAAGTTTTGAATCACAGAAGAGTCACAACTGCGGCAGGGTAGGATTACTGGTGTGGGGTGTCAGTGATAGGGGATGCATGGGAGTAGTTCACCTCAGGCAAACCTATAAGGCATTTGAATGTGTTCAAGCATTCATGGGACATTATCACAGTAGGTGGAGATTTAAACAATAACCCTAAGACTATTGAGTCCCCATCCTTGGGATCTCTGCCACATTCTCTAATGAGACAGCAAGAATCATCTGAGTACAGGGGCAGTGACTAGTGAATGAGTATGGACCACTGACAGGTCCTTGATATTGATGACTGTATTTATGAACCTTTTCTTTTGAAATTGAAATTTAGCCTTGTATTATAGGATGTCTAAGAATTACCTATTGAGAGCCTCCTTTTTGCTCAAGTGTGACCTCTTTCTAAGCCAAATTCAGCATATAAATTAATTACCTTCCCCCAGCATGGGACATGTCTCCCAGGGAGGAGCATCCCTGGCACAGAGAAATTACTACCAAGCACCAACTAACAATGCAACTGGAAAAATGCATTAACCAAAAAGGGGAAAGTGTAAAGACAAATGAGTTTATATGGCTAAAACACTTCAAAATGTGTCTGGAGGTCATTCCAGAGGTTATGCTTATGCACATCTCAGCAGGATCTCATGGACTGACAAAGTAAATATTGCTTCAAATAGCAGTGCTCCTGAGGGTTCTGGAGATAACCAAACACTATAGGAAGGGCAGACAGCTCAGGAGTTTAGCACCCTACATATTTTGGAATTTATGTTCCCCAGTGTGACAGAGTTGGACTCAGTTGTGGTTTCCCTACACATGGCTCTCCTGTCCCTTCTATTTCAACCTATAGATAGTACTAGAGTTAATAGTTGCATGTCCAAGAGACTTAAATCATTGGGCTCTCCATGTACCAGTTTGGCACTGAACCTCAACAGACTTGCAACACCTACTCTCCAGTTCATTGGACTTACCCAGTACAACTAACAATTAGATGAGGATGGACAATGACAATATCAAGGAACAGAGAAAGACAGCAACTGCAAGCAAGATAAACCCATCCATCTGCCCCATGGGACATAAGACATTTCCCAATTAATGGTGAAGTGGGCATCACCATCCCAGAATCCTCAGAATTGGGAAATGAATGATGGACTAGAGTAAACTTACTGTTATTCTGCTACAAACTTATTATGATTCTAGCAATGGAAGAACATTTATCATTGATGTTGAGGCAGTAGCCACTGGAGGTCTGATGGGAGGGAGAGGGAAAACTAGGTGTAAACTGATGGCAAATTTGGGACTTGGGAATTGTCCTGACTGACATTGCAATGACAGTTAGAGGCCATTATATGTCTTGTAATGGCTTACAAAATTGCATGTGAGAAAATGTATGCTACAATGTAAACTATAATCCATGCTTAGTGGCAATGCTCCAAAATGTGTACATTAATTATAACAACTGTACCACACTAATGAAGGATGTTGCTAATGTGAGAAAATGTGGGAGGGGTAGGGATCAGGGCATATGGGCATTCCCTATATTTTTTATGTAAAATTTATGTTATCTAAGTACCTTTTGAAAAATTTAAAAATTATATAAAAAATAAACCTATGTAAAATGAAAAAGGTATCCCATACATCAGCCTCCATCAACTCCTTGCTTTGTAGTGATACAGATGTTACAAATGAGGCAAGAGCATTGTGAAAATATGACTACTGACTGTAGAACCTATCTCACATTGAGTGTATTTCCCCAAGCCAACCCTATTTATTTCTAAAAATCAATTTTATTAAGACTTAATAATAAAGAATTCAACTGAGGCAAAGTGTACAATCCCTGGCATTTGCTATAATCACAGTGTTCTGTGTTCATCACTTCAATCATTATTAAAGGATTTTCATTATTCCAACAAAAATAATCAATAAAAAGCAGACACAAAAATTCACACAGAAATGCCCATTCTCAATCTCTTCATTTCCCTGCTCCACACAGCTTCCATTTCTGCCTATTCTTGCAGTACTAGTTATTAGTTTCTTATGCCATTTTATTGAGATATACTTCCATACCGTGTAGTCTACCCAAAACCTGAAAGGAATTTTTTTTTAATGAAGCAGTTAATAAGACCTTAAATGCAAAATTGTAAATTGAAGAAGAAAAGAGTTTGAAAGAAACAATAAATTTTAAAAGATAGTGTAAGGGATATTTGGGTAACCCTGGAGCACATGGTAGTGTCCTACAATGGCCAGCAGTCCCTGGTGGGGTCCTTGGCTAGTGAGTGGCACTTATAGACATGGAGTTAGGCAACAGACAGCTCTGCATGGCAGCTGCGGAGCAGGAGGCTGCTGATGAGATAACCCATGCATGGGTGGCCAGGGATCAGGGCATAAGACTGTGAGGCCTAGCTCAAAATGTATGATTTCTATAGGACATCCCCTGGAGAGGACCAGACAAACACACCAAGAAGCACCCAGGCTCCTGGTGTATGTGTTGGGGGCGGGGTCACTGAAGCCCACTGAGTTGCTGTGGATTCCTGGCTGAACCATGGTCAACACTGTTGACAGCACCAGCCCTTCCCCTTCCCAAAAACACCTGTGCAAAAAACTTTGGAGTGATGCCAGGGAAGCCTGCACACAGTAGGGCATTGGAGACCAGCATGAACCTCAGTCCAGAAATCCCTATTCCAGGAACATTGTGGGGTCTCCACCCAGATGCCCCTCCTCTCAAGGAACTGAGTGGGTGGTGTTTCACAGGCACTGTTGTGGCTTCTTGGGTGGCAGCTTTTAGCTTACTCATCTCCCTATGGAAGTGAATCACACACCTGCAGGAGCACAGGCCTCTCCACAATGTGCCAGAGATTTCAGGTAAATGGATCTGCCAGTCTTGGCTAGTTGTTAAAACATTTCATTAGGAGAAAGGAAACTGGAACGTCAGGAATCTGAATGCCCTTCTACACCTGGTGGAATGGACATATGCTATAAAATCAAGAATACCATACATGCTTTGTGGGACACACAGAAAGCAAATAAATAGAAAGTGGCAGAAGGAATATTCAAAGATATAATGGCAGGAAACCTCTCAGATATAATGAAAGGCATGTATATGCACAATCAAGGAACCCAGTTGTAATGGTTAGGCTAATGTGTCAACTCGGCCAGGTAATTGTGTCCAGGTGTTTGTTCCAACAAGCCCTGGGCTAATTGTAATACAAGAGCATTTTATGGACTTCAATCACCAGTGAGTTTACTGCGTGGATGGCTGATTACATCTGCATCAATCAGGGAGATTACATCATCAATGGCTGGCGCTTTTATCCAATCAGTTGAATGGCTTAAAAGGGGAAGTGATTTCAACATTCAGAGAGAATTTCCCAGCTCTTCGTTGGACAGGCAACTTCTCCCAGAAACTCATCAAC
>JAQZBX010068299.1:0-15777 GCA_029593785.1 Cabassous unicinctus
TAAATGTAGGCTGTTTGTGAGTTTCTAGGAATTTATCCAATTCTTCTAAATTATCCTTCTTGATGACATATAATTTTTAAAAATTACCCTCTTATTATACTCTTTATTTCTGTGGGGTCAGTGGTGATATCCTCCTCTTCATTTATTATTATGTGTATTTGCATCTTCTCTCTCTTTTTTTTTTTTTTGTTAGTTTTGCTAAAGGTTTGTCAATTTTATTGATCTTCTAGAAGAACCAGCTTTTGGTTTTGAATGTTTTTCTAGTGCTTTCTTCTTTTCTATTACATTTAGTTCTGCTCTAATCTTTGTTATTTCCTTCTTTCTACTTCCTTTTGTCTTGATTAGTTGCTCTTTTTCTAATTCCTCCAGATAAGCAGTTAGCTCTTCGATTTTAGCTCCTTCTTCTTTTTTGATATATGCATTTTATGACTATGAATTTCCCTCTAAGTACAGCTTTTGGTGCATCTCATAGGTTTTGATATGTTGTGGGGTCATTTTCATTTATTTCAAGGTCATTACTGATTTCTTTTGTGATTTCCTCCTTGACCCAGTGTCAAAGAGTGTGTTGTTTAACTTCCATATCTTTGTGCCTAATCTGGTTTTCTTGCCCTTACTGATTTCCAGCTTCATTCCATTGTGGTCAGAAAAATTACTCTGTATAATTTCAATCTTTCTGAGTTCATTGAGAATTTTTCTGTGGCCTAGCATGTGGTCTATTTTAGAGAATGATCCATGTGCACTTGAGAAAAATGTATATCCCACTGTATTTGGGTGTAGTGTTCTGTATATGTCTATTAGATCCAGATCCTCTAATGTATTATTCAGGATCTTTGTTTCTTTATTGATTCTCTGTAGAGATATTCTGTCTAATGGTGATAATGATGTATTAAAGTCCCCCACTATAATTGTAGTGGCATCTCTTTCTCCACTTATTTTTTTCCAGTGTTTGCCTCAAGTATTTTTGAGGCACCCGAGTTAGGTGCATAAATGTTTCTGATTGTTCTTTCTTCTTCAAAGATTACCAGTTTTACTAATATATAGTGTCCATCTTTGTCTCTTACAATAGTTTTGCATTTAAAGTCTATTTTGTCTGATATTAGTATAGCTACTCCCACCCTTTTTGGGTGTTGTTTGCTTGTAAAATTGTTTTCCAGCCATTCACTTTCAGCCCCCTTGAATTCCTGGGCCTTACTTGATTTCTTGTAGGCAGCATATAGATGGGTCATATTTCCTTATGCATTATTCCAATCTGTGTCTCTTGACTGGTGAGTTTAATCCATTACCATTCAGTGTTATTACTGTCAAGGAATTACATTAGGCATATTTTCTTTGGGTTTATGTATGTCTTCTGTTGTTTTTATTTCTCTTTCTGTCTTTTTAGTTGTTTTTACACTCCCCTCCATCTCTCTTTCTCTACTGTTTTTTCTATTCACCCCACAGAACTCCCTTTGTGCAGATTTCTTATTGGCATACTCTCTTAATTTCTGTTTATCTGTGAATATTTTGAACTCTCCATCATTTTTGAATGTCAGCTTTGTTGGATAGAGAATTCTTGGCTGGAAATTTATTTTCTCTTAGTACCTTGACTATGTCATACCACTGCCTTCTTGCCTCCATGGTTTCAGATGATAAATCAGCACTTAATCTTATGAAGCTTCCCTTGTATGTGATGTTTCTCTTTTCTCTTGCTGCCTTCAGTATTTTGTCTTCACCTTGAACATTGGGCAGTTTGAGAAATATATGTCTTGGAGTAGACCTGTTGGGATTTATTCTGTTTGGGGTGCACTGTGCTTCCAGGACATGTATGTCCATCTCCTTATAAAGGGTTGGCAAGTTTTCAGCCATTATTTCCTTCAACACTCCTGTCCCCTTTCCCTTCTCGTCTTATGCTGGATTCCTATAATGTGTTAGTTTGTGCATTTTGTGTTGTCATTCAAATCCAAAATCCAGGCTGGAATTTTTCTATCTTCTTATCTATCTGTTCTACCATTTGTTTGATTTCAGATTTACAGTCTTCCACCATACTAATTCTTTTTTCTACCTGTTCAAATCTGCTATGTCCTTCCAGTGTTTTCTTGACTTCTTGGATTGTGCCATTCTTCACTATCATATGTTTTATCTTTTCATGTATGTTTACAATTTCTTCAGTATGCTCTCCCAGTGTCTTCTTAATACCCTTAATCTCTTCCTTCACTTCATTAAATTGGTCCATGATATTTGTTTTGACAGCTTTGATTAGTTGTTTGATGTTCTGCATCTTTCCTAGTTTTTAGTTTGTTCATTGGACTGGGTCATGTCTCCCTGTTTCTTAGTATGGTTTGTAATTTTTATTGCCTTCTTGTCATCTTAGTATCTTGATGGGTTTATTTAGTTGGTTAGCTTCTCTCTGCACTCTAGAGTTTTATTTAGCTGATGGTTTTTTGTGTTTGTTCTTTTCTCTTTGACACATTTTTCTTCCTGTTCTATTTCCTTGCTGTTTTCTATGTTCCCTTGAAGGAAAAAGATTAGAGCCAGAGAAAGCAGGAGATGTCAGAAAATAAAAAGTACAATAGTAATAAAAAATAGTAAGAGTTAGAAGAGGGACCATATAAGACTTGGTGAAATGAATATTTAACTCATGTAAGCAGTGTAGAGTAATAGGAATAAAAAAGTGGAGTACCTAGAATGAAATGGGAAACCAAATAGAGAAAAATATATAGAATTATTTATAAGGCCATAATAATGGGGAGACAGAGAAAAAGAAAAGAAAGGGAAAAAGAAAAAAGTTAATAAAAAAGAAAAAAAAATAGACAAGATAGAAGTAGAAACCAGAAAATCTGAGGACTAAATAAAGAAAGGTGTAATGTAAGAACCACAACAGAAAGCAGAAGATAGAAGGATGAAAGAAGGAAAAGAGATAGTGTTGGTAGAAAAAATCAGTATATAAAGAAAATGGGAACTCTAGAAGAAGTGCATGAAAGAAGAAACAAGCCAGCAGCTCCTAATTTTAAAAAAGGGGGATGGGAGGGAGGAAAGAGGAAAGGAAAACAAGAAACAAAAACAAAAAAACAAACACACAAGCAAGCAGTCAAACAAAAACTAAGGAAGAACAGCATTCCTTCTTAGGTCCATGTGGAGTTTCTCAGGCTTCCGTTGTTCATCAATCAATTACCTTGTAGCCTTCTCTCTGCAGGTTTTGAACTGGGTCTTAATGAGTAAACTAAGTTAAAAAATTTTAAAACAGTAAACTTTTTTTTAAAGGAAAAATAAAAGACCCAAGAAAAGCTAATAAAAATCTAATGTCTATGTTTTCCCTGTCCTTAAGTATCAGCTGGATATTTGATATCCCCTTGGATCACTGCTCTAACATGAGTCAGGAATCAAAGTAAGGACCTCATATAATTAAGGCAGAAACTTCTCCACTGAGCTAAACTTTATCATTTGTTCAGTTAGCTCTTCAGAGAGCTATCCAGTCACTGTCCCATAGGCAGGTTTGACTCTCCTAAGGAAGCAAGATTCAACAAACTGTGTGAGCAGACTCCCCTCTCCTCTCTTGGTCAAATTGAGTTCCCTTTTGCAATTCAAATAAGACCCTGGTGACTGAATACATGGCACAGGAATGATTCTCAACCCTGTTCTAGACCACCTCCTCCTTCCAGGGGATCCTAAATAGGGTCTTGGAAACTTATTAAGCAATTCTTACTGCCTGGCTCCCTTAGGGGAATTGAAATTTTGGTAGTTTTTAGCACAGAGCTGGTCAGTTGCCTGACTTGACCTTCT
The DNA here is from genome assembly GCA_029593785.1 of Cabassous unicinctus. Lineage (NCBI taxonomy): Eukaryota > Metazoa > Chordata > Mammalia > Cingulata > Chlamyphoridae > Cabassous > Cabassous unicinctus. Next base: position 3,760 of record JAQZBX010068299.1, read on the forward strand.
CTCAGGCCAAGTTTCTCTATCCTAATGTAGTTAGATAAATCAAGCTTCCTCAGCAGATTTGCCTCTCCTCTCTGCCTGTTGCCACCTGGAGCCATCTGGTATGCTCCCAAAAGCTCAAAGGGTGTACAAACAACCAAACTCACAGAAAGGAAATCCCCCCTCTGCCCTCTGAAAGAACCCTCCCACTCTTGGAGAATGCTTCCTCTCTTTAGGTGGCCAGCTGGAGTCAGGTCTCACCCTGGTCTTTTGCACTGATGGTGGGGCTTATCCATCCATGATTTCCAGGCACAGAGCTAAAAACTGAAGGTTTTATCCTGAGCAGTCTAGCTCCTTGTCCAGCTCTCTCCAGATTGATGTCCCAAATTCTCCTGCTCCATGGGCTCCCAGAACAGCTCACTCAAGCAGGATCTTGTCCCCACTCAGCCATCTTTTGCAAGAGAGATGGTAGTCACCCTCTTAAACTGACTCCATCTTGCCCTCCCACCTTCATTCAGGTTTTGTCCCACATTTTACTCTTTCTTATAATCAGTTATTTTATTTTAGGACAAAATCAGTCTTTTTCTTTAATAATAAAAACCCATTTTATATGCCTTACATAAATAAGCTATCAAAATGATTTTGGAAACTGTTTCAAAGCAAACCTCTTACAGCATACAATTACTATGATTACATTAACAAGTATTTTATTTTAGCAGTATCAGAAAAATTACTTTTTCCATTATTTTATTAAAACCTTAGATTCCTAAAGGAATTAAGATTTTTTTCTCCCTACCACAACTTTAATATGCAAATTGAAGTCACTTCTGGCAGGTTTTCTTTTTATGACGTTACCTTCTATTACTATCATCAATTCAGTTTCTGTTTAATAATGATTTCTTGGAAATATCTATTTAATATTTCAGTTTCAACAATGCTTTTACAAACCCCTTTTAACTATTCATAACCACATAGATTATAGCTATTTCATCTAAAGACAAATTTCACCTTCCCAGAACACATTTCTTTACTTAATGCTATTGTCTACAATACTTTTTACAAGTTTTGTCCCACAAACTTCCATTCTGTTTTCATGAAAACCAGCCATTTTATTTTAGGACAAACCCACTTTAATGGGAAATTGGAATGGCAAACAATTTTACCAACCATTTTGATTTGCCTGTGTCTCTATCCTATCCAGGGAATTACAGAGAAAAAATGAAGGCCAACTGAAGCAAGCTGACACACCAATAATTTTTTGTGTGTGGTGGTGATGAAACCCCTGCCTCAGCCCAAGATGAACAAAGGGCTCCAGGTAACATTAACAAAGCATGCTGCTGACATTCACCAGATGGCTACAATCCCACCTCCACATCCTGCTTGTTAATCAATGAACCGAATTTTAAGGATTTCCTGCCTAAACAATCCAGTAACTTCTACAGCTCACAGAACAAAAGCACCAACCATAAATCATGCCCCTGCAATGTCATTAGTTAAAGCGTAAAACTATTTTTATTATTTGCAGATTTAAAATACATAATGCTAATATATCTTATTAGCATCAATACTTATTTAATATAAGTGCTTGTTTAATTTTTTGGCCATTTGAATAGAGCTCTTTTAATAATATTTGTTTATCAATTTAATATTATTATCTGGAGGTATCAAAACATACACTGACATTGAACAAACTGAAAAACACAAAAGTGTTAAGATAAACCAACAGTGATATAAAGCTTATTAATTTGATTCATAATTTTTACATCTTTGGTATGGCTGTATCCAAGTCTTCCATTAATTTACATTTTTTATTTTACTGCTTTTACAATTTTTTCTGGAATTTGTGTTGCCTGTAAAATGCAACCTAATTCCTGGAAACATTTTTATCGGTAATCAGCAACCATTTTGGAATACTCAAGCAATAGAAATGCAGTTTAGTTTTAATTTAGCAGTTTAGATAGATATATTTTGGATTACCACTTTTTAGGAGTAAACTTAGGCTTCAAGTTCAAGAGTGAGCTATTGATTTAAAATTTAAAGTTTCTTTTAACATTTCCATTCTGATTAAAATAAAATGTGACAAAAAACTTACAATATTGTCAAAATAGCATTCCATTTGACAGAGTTTTCTGGAAAAAGGGAGAGCATATGGGGATTGGGGATAGGTTTTTTAGAGAAAGAAGGAAGATGACATCTGGGTTTTGAGGAAATGGAATGAGTATTTGTGCTCTGAGCTGGGTTAAAAAAGTCTTTTTTAAGTATTGGAGTTGGACAGTGGGGGAGCATTAAAATGAGTGGGTGAACATGTGGCTTTTCAGTGATTACAGCAAAAGAGGGGTTGCGAGGGGTTGTGAAACTATTCCATTTACCCCCACTATTGAGATGGAGGAGTGAGTAAAGGGTTTGGGGAATTTGAGAAGGACAGAGTAAGTGGTTTCTATATTAATAAGACATGAAATTGGCTTTCCTGCCACCATTAGAGTTACCTGAGATTCTGCTGTGGAGATGGGCATAGGGGCTTGCATGGTTCCTGAACACCATAAATTGTCTGTAACCAGTTCCAGAAGGTCTGGGAGGTTGAAGCCAGGGCTTAGTTCTGACTGGGTAACCAATGCCCTTCTGCCTTGATAGGCCTGGTGGCACTCAGACTTCTAGTGGATTCTCTGCTTGCACAGCAGGCATGGGCCCAGAAGGGGTTTTGTGTTTGGGCATTGCTTGGCCCAGTGGCCAAGATTTTTACATTTGAAGTATGACACTGGGGGGGTTCTTTTCCACTTTCCTGGAGTGGAGTGGTTGCTGGGAATTTTGGAGGGTGGAGGATTTATGGCTAGGTTTTTTTCCAGGGACTGCCTTGGTTCTGACAGGGCTGTTGGCAGCATTTTGTTGGTTTAGGGTATCTACATGGGCCTTAGCTGGAAGCAAAACATGTTCTTTTCCTTCTGGGGATAGACAGATAGAAAGAATGATATAGTGGTTTTGCCAAATAAGGTTATAAGAAACAGTTATGCATTACTTTTTTAAGATTTATTTTATTTATTTCTTCCACCATTATTGTTTTGTACATGGCATCTGCTCTCTGTGGTTCTTCTGTGTCTGCTTGTCTTCTCTTTAAGTGACACTGGGAACCAATCCTGGGACCTTTTGGAGTGGGAGAGGCACTCATTCTCTTGTGCCACCACAGCTCCCTGGTCTGCCATGTCTCTTATTGTCTCTTCTCTGTGTCTCTTTTTGTTGCATCATCTTGCTATGCTAGTTCTCTGCCTGGGCCAACTCTCCTGTGCAGATCAGCACTCTACATGGGCCAGCATCCCATATTGGTCTGCACTCCATGTAGGCCAGCTCTCCACTAAGGCCAGCTCACAAAATAGGCCAGCTTGCCTTTCACAAGAGGCTCTGGGAATCAAACCCTGGGCCTCCTATATGGTAGATGGGAACCCAATCACTTGACCCACATCTCTTTCCCACTATTGAAATTTTTAAAATAAAATTAGAAGGATCAGAGGAATAGGAATTAAGACGGTGCTTGATTTGATAGAGATCAGAGAGTGGAAAGGAAGTGCAGACATGTACGGGGTTTGGTGAATCTAACATGGAAGTGGAGTTAGGGGTCAGGGGAGTTTCTGGATGAAGGAGAAAAACAGAAGGAGCAAAGAGACCTGGAGCAGCAGGTGGAGTGGTTACATAGGAAGAGGGAATAGAGTTGTTTACCAGATTGGAAGATGTTTTTGTTGAGGTATTAGGAGGGGAGTGAGGATTTTTTGGGAAAGGAGAGTGAAGAAGGAGAATTTGAAATGCAGGACAGAACTGACAGAAGGAGGGGCACCTGCACAGCTTAAAAAGGGCTGGACATATGGGATTTCTCTCCATTTGTTTAAACATTGGCAATAATTACTGAGATTTGTAAGAATTTGGGTGCCTAAGGTTCAATTGTTTGGGAAGATGGGCTTATTGTTGAGTGGGTAACGAGGCCAGGCAGTGTTAGAGGAAAAGATGAGCCTTTTTGGCAGGAGATCAGATTTAAAACTTCTGAAGAGGCACCACAGGGGGGTGTTTTTAGGGGGGGATGGAATGGCTGTTGCCCATGGTTTTAAGGAGATTTCACTGAGTTTCCAAGACACCAATGGATCACAGGGGGCATCCCATCCTGAGTCTCATCAGACCAGATACAGAGCAGAGGACTAGAGGAGGCATCCCTCAGTCTAGTTTTCCCATGGAACAGAGGGCCCTGGATGCTGATGCATCCCTCTACCCAGTAATGGAGTTTTCCACAGAACAAGTTGTCCTGGACAAGTGAGAAACAAAACAGAAGAGGGTGCCAGACAACTGGGAAATAGGTGAAGCTCCTTACCCAGTTTTCTGTGAGAGCTGTCCTGGACAATTGAGAATGGATGAGGTTGTCAGCCTGAACAATCCTACCAGTGTGGATGGAAAAGGGAACAGGCAAGTGGGCTCCCTTGATCTTGGCTCCTGGATTTCAACACCAAAATGTTAGCTTCAGAGGGAAGCCAAGGAAGGGAGGCACTTTAGAAATCAGGCTGGGAGTCAGAATCCATATAAACAAAGCCTTTAATGAGCTAAAGCAGGTGGGCTGTGTCTGAAGTAGACAGCAGCAGCAAGGAGAGTAAGGAAAGAGTTTTTATAACTTGTTCTAAGCCTAGACTACAAAGGGGCTAGTTTTTGATGGTTTATGCTAGCTTTGCAGTTTTAAGTTCAGGGTGAGATAACTCGTATCAGCTCTATGGTCCCATTCATATCCCTCAGACATGGATTGCTACTTCCCTATCCATGCGAATACTTATGGAGGGAAGCTTGCAGAACCTGGAGCTCTGGTTTCATATCAATTTGGAATGCACACCCGCAGGAAGAGGGGGAAGGGAAGGGGGAATGAAAAAAGGGGCAGGATATGTGCCCTGGGCGTAACAATCATAAGAGACAGTTAGGTATTGAAATTCTTTGATAAAATGAGAGGGATCAGAGGAATAGGATCCAAGGCAGTGTTCAATCTGGGAAAGAACAGAGAAGAAGAAGGGAACATGGACTCATATGGGGCTTTTGAGACCTGTAACTTCCCAAAGGGGAAGTACAGGGCATGGTCAGAAGGGCTGGGTTCTATAAGGGTAGGGATGTGGAGAAAGAGCTGTTGAATTTGACTTGGAAGTGGAGTCAGGTGCTGGAGTGGTTGAGGGGGGAAAGTGGGAAGGTCAGAGTGTCCCAGAGCAGCAGGTGGAGGGGACACAAAGAAGGAGAATAGAGTCATCCACCAGATCCAAGGATGTTTCTGATAAGGTATCAGGAAGGGAGCAAGAATTTTTTAGGCCTGGGGAGTGAAGAAGGAGAATTTGAAAAGTGGAACAGGACTGACAGAGGGAGAGGTGTCTGTGCACCCAAAATGGCTCAAAAGTGGCTTGAACCTATGGGATTTCACTCCACTTATTCAAGCATCGGCAACAATTATTGAAGTCTGTAAGAATTTGTGGGTATGAGGTCCCATTTTTTTTTTGCCAAACAGATTTATTATTGAGTCGGTAATGAAGCCAGGCAGTGATACATTAAAAGATGAGCCTTTTTGGTCAGAGATTGGATTCAAGACCAAAAACTTTAAGACTTCAAAAGAGGCACATCGGGGGGTGTTTTTAACGGGGTTGGATTGGCTGTTGCCCATGGGTATAAGATTTTACCAAGCTCCCAAAGCACCAACAGATCACAGGAAGTGTCCCACCCTGTGTCTCATTGGACCAGATATGGAGCAGAGGACCAGAGGGTTGCATCCCTCTGTCTAGTCACGCCACAGAATGGAAGGTCTAGGACCTGGAGCAGCCCTTTACCCAGCACTGGGGTTTTTGAGGAAGAGTTGTTCTGGACACTGGAAAATGGAATGGAATGAAAGAGGTGCCAGACATGTGAGAAAAGGGAGAAGCTCCTCACCCAGTTTTCTGAACAGAGAACAACAATAAGCGGAGGAGAACATCAGCCTGAACAGTTGCTAGGGTGGTTGGAAAGGGACCAGACAAGTGGGTTCCCTTGATCTCAGCTCCCAGGTTTGGGCACCAAAAATGTTAGGTTCAGAGGGAAGCCAAGGAAGGGAGGCATCTTAGAAATCTGACTGGGTACTGAGGTCCATTCAAGCAAATCTCTTATTAAAGAGCTTAGCAGGTGGGTTGCATCTGAGTGGACAGCAGTACTGAGGAAGGGGGAAGAGAGTTTTTAAAACTCTTTCTGGCACTAGACTAAAAAAGGCTAGGTTGTGATGATTTATGCTAGCTTTGTAGTTTTAGGGTCAGGTCATGATAACTCATATTGACTTTGTAGTTCCATCTGCATCGTAGGGTTACCATCCCTCTGATATCAGTTGCTACTTTCATATTGACAGCAATGCTTAGGGAAAGAGTGGAGCCTAGAATTCCAGTTTCATACCAATTAGGAATCTACAGCTACAGGAAAATGGCTGAAGGAGGTGAAGGAAGGCAAGATGGGAGCTCTGAGCCTAACTGTATGCAGTCTTGTAGTAGGGCTAATTTGTAGTAATGTGTGTATAAATTCCATTTAGGGTGAGCTGTTTATCAGGATCCATTTTATTTGCTTGTACTATTAACTGTGCACAGCAATAAGGTGGCTCTGAATCATCCTTTGGGCTGTTTTCTTCTGAAGCTTCCTTTTCATTTTCTGGTTGTGAGTTGTCAGCTATTAATTTGAGGTCTGTTGGGTGTATGACATGACCCATTTTGTACCTGGAAGACCCACTCCAAAGAGGCTGGATGAGCAGCCATTTACAGCACTGATGATTCCCATGGGGTATGGCAGTGGGCTGATAAGTTGGACCATGCTGTCTGGAATGTGGATGGTCAGGGGTGAGATCTTGAGCTGCATGGGCTGCCCTGGGACCTCAGGCACCTCCTGGCCTTCCCTCTTGTTGGACAGTGTGGTGAATGTGATCTTGAAGTTTGTATTGGAAAAACTGAATGTGCACATGTGCAGCAGCCACAGCAGCAGCACCCCAGACCTGTGGAACATGCCATCCATGAACACACAATTTCTGCTGAGGCAGCGCATGTATAAGTCACTGCCAGTGCCCACGTCCAGCTGGGGCTGAGCAGATTGGCTAGGGGTGGCCCCACCAAGAGTGCCATTACCCTGGGGAGTGATCTCAAAGTGGCATGGGGAGATGAAGCTCAAGTGGCCCAGGCTTACATCCACTGAGCCCTGTGGCAAATTGCACTGAATGGCCACCTAGTGCTTCTTCACCAGGTACTTGAACTCATGGCCCTCAAGTCATGCCATGGCCCAGCCACACTCTAGGGACCCACCACCCCAACCTCACCACCATGGCCTGTGTGCAGGGACTCTAGCCAGATAGCACCACTGCAGCCATGCCAAGGACCACACAAGCTCTTCACGACTGTCACTGTGTTCTGAGATGATGGCACCTTAATGTAGCTTTGATTTAAATAAAATTAATGATATTTTTCCATGGGGTTGTTGGCCAATACATATATTCCTCGAAGGAATGTCTATTCAGGTGCTTTGCCCATCTCTAATTAGAATTTTTTTAAGGAGAAAGTAGTGTGTGTATGTGTACATATATATGTGTGAGTTTGTGTGTATCTATAAATTTTAAACTTAGTAAAGCTTATATAGTTCATGCTTATGTATTTGCAAAACTTAAAAAAAATCTAAAATCCTCCATGCCTCCTTTGGGAAAAATCATCCATTTTTGTTCTTTGTTATTAATGTTAGTTCAAAGTCAAAACTGGAAGAAGTGGAAAGGAAGTACCTTTTCCTTAAGTTTAGATGGGCATTGAAGAGAAGGAGAGAATAACTGGACTAAACTTTAAGATCCTCTGTTTCAGTTTGTGAAGGACTGGTGTGACAAGAAAAAATCAAGAATCTTAAAATTACTTTTAAGCAGAGAGACAGGATGAAGATATGAGAAGTGCAATGATAATAGGAGCTTGTATTTCTCTGGGAACAGAGAAATTGAAAATGGGAGACATCAAACCAGAACCAGCTAGGAATGTCTTTCAGTGCAATAGTCTGAAGAACGCCTGGCTTCTGTTTCTGAACTCTTTGACCTTACACCTCCAAATGAACACCAGTTGTGTAGACATGAGTGAGGCAACACCTGCTGACCCCATGTTCTCTAGGAAATCTCTTCATTCTGAAGAATGCTGGATATTGGACCAATAATTGTTTTGTCATTTTAATAAATAAAACACCTATCACCTTTATTTGATAAGTGCTTATTAGATGCGAAGAATTTTAACCATTAGTTAATTGGAACTCTCAACACTCTAACAAATTGGAAAACTATTTTGCAAATGAGGAACTTGAGGGTGTTATATATATATTAATAATTTACCTATAGTGTCTTAAGGTGTTACATGTCATGCACATTGCTTGTCTTCTGATGAACCTCTATATGTATTTGAAATTGGTAAGGAGTAATGTTGTAGTTATGGATTCTCAATTAAAACTTTTATCTTTTTAGAAGTCACCAGTTTATTGGAAGTTACACTGAAAGTTACCAGGTTATTCCAGGAATGGCTAGGATATTTCACAAAAAGCCTCATGAGTTATTTTATTATAATGAAGTTAAAATGTGTTCATAGTTTGCATATCTCTGTATGTAGAAAAGGCATATTTTTTATCAGCCTAGAGAACATTTGTTTGGAACAACAAGCACAATCTGAACTTTCCATAAATACAGCATCACATTCCCAGTGCTGCCATCCTGATCATCATCCTTTGGACATGGGTAGGCATGGTCATGGATTCACTATAATGTCCACTACATTTTAGGAATTGATCATCTTTATTAATGTAGCTACTAACTTCACCCAGGAAGAGTGGGCCTTCTTCGCAGATGCAAGAGCTGTTCAAATATGTGATGCTAGAAAACATCACTCATTTGTTTTCTATGGGTGATTATCTATACATTGATTGTATGTTTATCAGCAAATATCCAGAACATCTTCCCCATATTCCACTCCACAACTTGCTCTGATTCTTTCATGGACCTTAAATCTACATGATGGAAATTTGCTCTTATTTACTAAATTATACATATTTGGCATTTCAAAAGTTATCCTTGCTACTCAACTTTCAATAACCAGACTGTGCTGGGAAGTCAATGAATATTTTTAATGAATAAATAAATGAATTATAATTACTATTCTACTCTAAGAATGAAATTGAGGTTTGAGATCACAGTAGCAAAAATAATGGGAATATTTTTTTCTATATAATCCTTATATGTTGAAAGTCATGTATATTTGGTTTGTTTTTTATAATAATTTAAGTTCTGCTTTATTAGTCATTGAGGGTTTTGCACTCTGTCTTTGAACTTGGACATGGAAATCATCAACCAGATTACCTTACTCTTTTTGAAACAAAGCCTTCTCTGAGGAATAACTGTCAATGATTTTGATGTTTAAGGTGCTCTACCCTAGACCAACCTCTATAAGTTCAGCTTTATGTTCCCTTCATAGCCAACCCTGGACTTGAAGATTAGGCACTACTCTCAGTACAGAACTCACAATCTATATACAGAGTATCAGTCCTGTAAATTGGATGTGATTTTCCAATGGAATACAGAGATGAGCTGTGGAGGGAAGAGAGGATTTCTTCAAGACTAGAGTCTAGATAAGCTCCAGGAACCTATGCATCAATATGGGGAAGAGCATGGTCAGTGAGAATGCAGGACCTTGGAATTGTCAAATGCAATTTCCTTGAGTCAATATTTTCTGAAATGTCACTAAGAACAATGGGGGAAATTTCTAAAGATGGTGTCATTATATTTTTCACTTACTCTGTATTCATAGATCCTTCTTTAATTACCTTGGCTTCAGTAAATTAGTGCTCATATACACTGAAGTTAGCTATTACATAATTGCCTTCAACTTGGTCCTCCATTGGGATCAATTTCCCTCTCTTTATCTCCTTAACATCCCAGCTTCATTTTTATCTTTCTCTTATCTTTATCTAGAAAATCCTTCCTAATTGTCAATGTCCTAAAATGTTTTTTCACTAGCTTGCTTATTCCTCCATTTCTCATTCTTTTGTCATTTAAGGGCTGTATTCATAATATTTCTCCAGAGAAATAAAACAAAAATTAAATATATGTAAATATATGTGTATATGTATATGTATATATATGTATATATATAAATACATATATAAATATAAAAAAGTATATATATTGAGAGACAGATTTGTTAAAGGAATTGGCTCATAAGAATGTGGAGGCTAATAAGTCTGAATTCTGTATGGCGGGCTTCAAGCTAAAATCTCTGATTACTGCGTTTGACTGCCCCAGGGGAAAATGACATAGAGGCATAAATATTTCTGGCTCCTGAAGTTCTACTTTACCTTTTAAAACTTCCAACTGATTGTATAGGGAGGCTCCCCACATATATGAAGGCAGTCTGCTTTATTGATTGCAGATGCAGTAAGTCAAAGATAGAATCATTTTATTATACATGCAAATCCATTTAAGAAATACACTCACAATAATAATCATGCTAGTGCTTTCTTGAAAAACACCTGGAAAACATAACCTTGCAAACTTGATACATGTAATGAAACATCACAAGGGTCAATATTTAAATATGTTTACATTTCATTCTTTTTCTAAATTTTCATTCTTCTAATAACATTCTGCCAATTTAATTTGTCATTACTTCAGGCAGGAAAAGAGGCCTTACTAAACAAGAAATGATATCCAAGAAGGATGCATCCACCATCATGACAATCATAAGCTTCATATGTGTGAAAACTGATCATCCAAATAGAGGTAATTCATGAATTACCACATTCGTCTGACTGCAAGAGATGGAAGATTAGACAGTAACAGGGATCACATCTCTCCCCAAAAAATAGCTAGAGGACAGAAAGAAACTGACTGGAACAACAGTTCTAAGGGCCTGGAGAACAGGATAGTGCTTGGCAGGGCCCAGAAGAGAGAGGCATGAAGAGGAGACTCTGTAGAGAGTAATTTAGGCCACTGCTGCTGACACCCATCCCCTAATCACAGAGCAGACAGCTTTGGACCATCCAGTCCCTGGCAGATGGCTATGGACTGAGATGGCTGGAGGATCCATGTTCCTAGGAACAGTGAGTGGGAGGGACACAGCCTACAGCCAATCTAGCTTTTGGCTGGTGACTGAGGTCTGCTGGGTCCCATGGTTTCCACCTATACAGACTGGGATGGCTCTGTCATTGTCCCCACCTGGGAGCTGGCAGAGAGCTAAAGATAGCCTGCCTTCTCAAACACCCTCCTTACTGACCAGGACTGGTTGCTGTCATTACAGAGGGGAGAGGAAATTTGTTTCCTCCCTGAGAAAATGGAGGGTACAGCTGAGGTGTGATCAGTGTCTTTGAAATGTGAGGCTTGAATCTGAATAGCCCACACAGAAGAGACATTTCCCAGACATTACTTAGGCACCACGTACCTGGTTGTAGTTCCATTTAACACATTCTCCACTAAGGTTTGAGCAGAGAAATTTGTTGAAGAGTGCCATCTGCTTTCAGGCCAGGAAATTACACTCCAGGAAAAAAAGTGAGTCTTTTTTTTTTTTATTAAATTTTTTTATATTTTAAAAGATGCTTAGGTTACATAAATGTTACATAAAAATTACAGGGATTCCCATGTTCCCTACCTCCCACACATCCCATAACCTCCCACATAAACATCCTTCATTAGTGTGGTACATCACCTGCAATGGATACACACATCCTGTGGCTTTGCCACCAAGCATGAACCATAGTTCACATTGCAGACCACACTCTCTCCCACACAGTTCTGCATGTTATATGCTGATGTAAAATGACTTATACATCACGCCCTCACCAGGTGTCTTGAGTGAGTCTTTTGAGCTTTAGAGTAGGAGTTGCAGCTCCACCGAGATTCCAGGCACAGCTGGCACATGGACAGACCAAAGGCTCCAGTCTCTGGAAGTACACCTACAAACTGCAGCATCACATATAGGTTTGAATAGAAGGGACTGATGGACCATGTGCAGGGAGGACTTATTTGAGTCCAACTCT
>JAQZBX010068300.1:0-15772 GCA_029593785.1 Cabassous unicinctus
CCCATCATCTACAGTGTCAAATCCAAGCCCATCAGAGAGGCCATGCTGAGGGTTCTGAAGAGGAAGGGCCAAGGCTGATGACACCAAGAAACATCCATAGCATCTGAGGGGAGCATCTTGCCAAAGAGTCTTATCTTATATCCAGCAAGCCTTTATCCAGGGCTCTGACCCAGTCCCATTGTCAAGAGTATGACAAGCAAATGGATATCTTCAGAGTGATGGGGAAAGAACAGTCTGGAATCCCTCATGCACTCTTTGACTTCAGATATTTTGTCCAGTAAACTTGTGCAAGGACCTGTGCTCAGCACTAGAGATTCTAAAGTGAACGAGATATAGGCTCTTCCCTCCATTGGAGAACAGAAGCTTGTAAATGCAAAATTATAGTAAAATGTAATAAGGTTGTGGGACGTACACACAAAGGGCTATAGGAATCCAGGAGAGGGTTTACTGACCCTGCCAAGGTGAAGTGAAAGAGGAGTCAGATAAGAAGGAGACTGAAAAGTGAGTGGGAGTTTGTCAGGTAGGGCAGGGGTAGTGCACATCAGATAAAGGGAAAAGTATGTGGGGGGACCTGAGGCATAGAAGAATGTGGTGTGCTTGTGGAAAGGTGAGTGGGAAGCTGTGGCTCAGCATGAGATATGAATGTGTGTATGAGAGGGTTATGAGACAGAAACGAAAGATAGCAACTCTGTGGAGCCTTTCAGACCTTAGTGAAATGTTTGGTCTTCATTCTAAGTTTCAGCGTCAGCCATGGGAGGCTTTTGCATTATAGAAGTTTGCACAGGCTTAACTGTGTATAAGGTATTAGAAAGGCAAAAATGGAGATGAAGAAAAAGAAGGAAGGGAAACCAGTTAGGAGTTTGTTATAATAGTCTAGGAGAAAGAGAATGGAGGCTAAAATTGTCAGCATCATCAGGAATGGAGAAAAGTAGATGTATTTTTAAAATTTTCTCTAAATGTCTTCTCTCTGTCCACTGAGAATGCCCAGCAGCAATGAGAGCCACAGCAATGAGCACAGCTAGCGCCCACCTACTGGTTGCTAAATTCCATTCCCAACTATAAAGAACCTGGGATCCTTACAGAAATTGCTGATTCCAAGTATGAAGCAGGGAAAACAAAGTGATACTGGAACAATTTGTGCCTGAAAGCAAAAAAGAACACAATGACAATAGGCCCATGGAAAAAATACACAGAAGCTGATTTGCAGGGGCTAACAGAACAAAAGCGGGACAATTTGAAATTTAAAAATAATTTTGACAGGAATGGATCATAATAAATTGATTTTTTAATCATGAGTCCATAATGATACTCGAAGAGGAAAAAAGGGAAAGAACAAAAAAGAAAACTGTCACAGAAGATTATAAAATGATTGATCGATCCTTTTTGCAATTTTTAACTTAATAATTGTTTTAAACAAGATAATCAACAAATGTTTCTAAGATGTTGTAAAACAGAGTATTCATGCAACCTCAAAATATTACCACACAGGTTACTTACTGAAGAGAAAAAAAAAGAATGCACCTTTGCAATAAAGAGATTGACAATTACTACATTAAGCAAGTGCTCTAACTTGGATAAACCAATCATGGGATAATCTGAACATATATGCCTCATAATATGAGCAGTAAGAGAACAATATCACATATGTAGAATTCTTGCTAAAAATGTTTAACTTCACTCTAACCATGTGGAAATATGGGAAGCAACACACACATTAACACACACACACACACACACACACAAACTGGCCTAGAGTCTTTAAAAACCACAATTTTATTAAATATATATATATGTCAGGGGGGTTAATCTAGATTAAAAGAAATTAAGCAGACATAACAACCAAATAGTAGCATGAATTATTATTTATTGGTAAACAACAATCAAGCAACAGGTGTAAAAGTCATTTTTAGGACAATAGTGAAAATTCAAATATGTATTGCGTACTGATGATATTATTAGATTAACATAGTATTCCTTGGTGTGTAAATGATATTGTGGTCATGTAAAAGAATCTACTTTGGGGACTGCATGCTTAATATTTACTTGTGAAGGATTGTATTGTCTACAGTTTACTTTCAAATGAGTCAGACAAAACTGATGTAGGGAATGAGGGAGGGAGAAAGAGAAAGCAATTTTGATTAAAATATTGTCTATCCAGGTGATGGGAATACAAGTGTTCATTATAATATTCTTTTGACTTTGTATTAGGTTTGAGATTTACAAAAACCTAAAAGTGTGAGGGAGAAATATATATTTACCTACACCTACGTCTACACCTACACCTACACATAAATTCTGGTATCTTCATGCCGAGTGTCCTCCTATATTTCAGGAGAGACAAGACACTCTCTCTGATAATTACTGAACAATGCTGGGGTAAGACCTAAGACTAAGCCTGGATAAGATAATCCATCAGTGTTAAGAATGCATAGCTAGAATGCAGACAAAGCAAAATAACTATATTTCTTTTTGACCAGACTGTGATTTCCATTAAGACTGGACCTAAGACTCTGCCATCTCCCACCAAAAGCCAAGTCGGGTGTTTCAACTGTGATCCCTGAACACCCTTTGCTTCCTTCCATGTAATATTCAACACACCATACTGTAATTATAAATAATCGTACATAATACTGTGAAATCCTTGAGGCCAGGGACCAGAGACCATGTTTTAGTTATCCTTGTCTCCTCAATGCCTAACTTGGACCTGGCACATAAAAGTTCCCCACTCAATGAATATTTTTTTAAAATTTTGAATGAATGAGTGAACGACAGTGAAATAATGAAGTATAGGGTCTATGGATTTGGTAAAAAATTAAGCTCTCTGGGATCTCTAGCAATCCTCCTCCAGATTATCTCCAAATGTAGGCAACAGAAGGATGGACCCACAAGTGCACAATTCCTGGCAGTGGGCCTTCCTAACTGGCAGAAACTTGTTCTTGAAGGAGGAGATAAAAGGTCCCATCTTGTGTTTCCTGTTCCTTGATCTCCTTTTCTCTGCTCCCTCTGCAACTTGTACACAATTCCCTTAGAGCACTTATCTCATGCTACTGAAATTATCCTTTTTATCCATGTCCTATTCTAGTTCTTCAAGGGCAGTACTGAGATCTGATTCACACTGAGTGCCTTCATTCAGTGAGAATTACTTGGTTGAAGGATTGACCCAGAGGTGGCTTCACAGATGTTACTTGAACAAATCTATTCATGAATCATATTTACTGATGAAATAACCTGACACTTATTCATTTATTTATTCAACAACTAGTTACTAAGTTCACACCACATTCTAGGCAATGGCAGCTATAAAGGTAGCCCATCACACATGTGGAGCAATTACGCATCCCTTGCTCCAGAAAGTCACCTCCTTGCTCAAGAATGCCCTCCTCCAGCTGTCCACTTTCGCCTGAGATTATACTACTAAATAAAAGACTCTAACCTTTGGTTACACATCTTCTGACTCACCTCTCAAAATTCAGTTTCTCTGGGATAGGTATGCTTTCATTCCACGGTCACCCCAAAGAGACACCCAATCAGGCAATTTCCTTAATGGCAGGGACACTGGGGAGATGTGACATTGAAACAAGATGCAAATGTTGGGAAACATAAATGTTCACTTAAGATGCTTCTAGAATCTAGCCCTGAGATCTTTTCATGTTTTCAATTTAGTTCACTTTATCTGGATGAAAGGAGGCCTCTGAGGACAGAGCAAGACAGCAAGGAAAACTTCCTATGTTGGAAGACATGCCACATCTCTAAGGATAAAATAAGCAGAGATTTCTGCCCCTATTCAGCTCTCTTTCTCTCTTTTAGGGTTCTTTACTCCCCCCTCTCAGGGTACTCAATACACATTTTCTGTTGAACAGAATGGAGCTTTCACAATTTCACGTGGGGACCAGACAGAGTAAGTGGAGCTACTTAGCCAGTTTGAATATTCGTGGGGGCCTAGGAGGAAGTGGAGGGAAATAGATGCTGCTGAACATGTATTTCTGAAAGGCTGTAACCTGAAACGGTTCTGTGTGACTCCAAGGGGCAGAGATGATAACACTGAGGAGCACAGTAAAAGGGAAAGATTGACATGCCTGGTAAAATCTCATGCAGATGTGGTAGGATGGAATGGGTGCTCCCTGAGCCAGAGAGATGATGTTTCTGGCCCTCCTCTCCCCTTCACAGCTCTTATGCTCAAAAGTCCCACCTCCCTTGTGCATCTCCGTCTGCATATGCACACCCCTCACATTTCTTATTGCCTAGGAATAACTAAGTAGAGAATCTCCTCTCGGGCTCATGACTTGAGTATCCTTAGGGAGAGGCATCTCACCAAGGCATTCAGCCAGTGGTATAAAGACAATACATCAGCTGCAGAGTCCTCCTGGGCTCCCACAGGATGTGGAGGAGTAGGGCAGCTGGGAACAACAAGCAAGGTAAGTAGCTTGGGACCCCCACAAAACCCCTGTATAATATTTAAAAGGGTGGGTTCCTGGATAACAAGCCATCTCTAAGATCCCTTCTCGGTCATTTGCTGCCAGGTAGAGGAGCCAATGGGGTGTGTCATGAGCAGATGTCAGAAGCAGGATTTCTATAAATAGCAGGTCTACAACCCTAGATAAAAGACAAGAAGTGGAGGAGGCTACTTTCTTGTGGTGCAGGGGATTTCCCAGTTCAAATAATGATTCAGAATCCCAGAATACATGTCCCAGAAGATTAGATGACTTCTCTAAAGTATGGCAACAGAACAAGGATGTCTAAAAGTCCCATTGCAGCAGACATTAAGGGAATGATCTGAGGCTGAGTGTTTGCTTAGTATCTCAACTCTCAGTAGGAAATTGCCCTTCACATTCTTCTGAGTGTGAAGATCCTTGAGTGTAAGCACTTAACTTTGGGGAAATGGAGAGGAAACATGATAGATTCATCCTTCTGCTTCCTGGCAACTCAACTTTCCCAGACATACACAAGCACAGACTCACAGAATCCTACAGTGTTGCTTGATTTAAAGACCATCCACATTTTTCCAATTTCCCCAAGGGAGAGCTATAATTTTTAAATAGCTGAGTCTTGGAGATAAAAACAGGAAACCAAATCTGGCCTTACGATATTTAATATTAATACTTTCTTACTTCGTGTGAACCATGAAACATGACAAATGAGCATTTTAGTAAAAGAACAAAATAAACAAACAACAACAACCATTATTTATTTTTTTTTAAAGATTTATTTATTTATTTATCCCCCCCTTGCTGCCTGTGTTTTGCTGTGTCCATTTGCTGCACGTTTTTTCTGTGTCCGCTTATCTACCCCTGCTGTGAGGTCCTGCTGCATCAGCCCACCGCACCGCGCAGGCCGGCCTGCCCTCACAAGGAGGCCCCAGGAACCGAACCCAAGGCCTCCCACATGGTAAACCGGAGCTCCATCGATTGAGCCACACCCGTCTCCCAACAACCATTATTTCACCACACAAAATACCTCCCCAATGTCAGGCTCCTCATAATACTATATTTACAATATATGAGAAGGGATGGAAAGACCTATATCAGGAGACAAGAGGAAAATTGGCTGATTCTGCAAAAGTTGCCCCAAATTTTTGGCAACTTTTCTTAAAAGGTACCCTACCATTTTTCCTGTGAGTTCCCAACTTCTTGTAATATTTAGCCTTTGGAACTTTCTACTAAAGCTGGGAGCAATAGATCAGACAATTACCCAGAATTACATAAGCCCTATGAACAAGGGGATAAGGACAATTTCTAAGACAAGGGATAGAAGGTTTATGAATCACTCTTTAGTAGTTAAATCAATGCAGGGTGAAAGGAAAGGAACTATAATTCCAGGTAAACTTTATCCTCAGATTTCTGCAACTAGAGAGAATTCACCCTCTATTCTTCTGATTAAAGCTACAAGCAACAAATATTTCCTAGATTGACCTCAATTAAACACAAATAAAATTGGACATTACTTTTATTAATTTGAGGAAGCCTCTGGGCTTTACTATATAAAAATATGTGCATGAGTTATGTATATGCGTGTTAGAGATACTGTATTTAGGGTTGGGGTGGAAGGGAGTGATGTTTATGAAAAGGTCATTCCGTTTTTCATTCACTTATTTATTCATTGCTTGTCCCTGCTAAAAAAAAAAAAGTGTTTACCTTCTAGATAGGGACAGAGATCTTTAAGTCATCAAAATCAGAAATAAATGAGATTGAATGAGGTTTCTGGGGAGAAAATGTGTCATGGATTGATAAGACGAAAAGCAAGAATGGGGAGATAATCAGCACAAAAAAATGTTAAATGGCTTTGCTAAAATACCCCAAACGGTCACAATGAAGAGTAAAAGGAAGATTTTTGGAGAAATAGGAAAGGACTTAATCTGCAGAGCCTCAAATTATGCCACCATTGATCATCAGAGGTAAACAAGCTCTTCCAATCCCACACTATGAATCTCCAGTATCTAGTATAGCCATGGCCAATTCAGGCAGTCTGAGACAGTTGAAAGTCTTTAAAGCTAAACAGTCCTGAATTTGAATTTGAACTCTGTCACTTCCAGCCTAGAAGAACTCTCTAAATCTCTGTCATCCAGTTTTGTTTTGTTTTTTGCATCATGATTATTATTGTTATTGTTATTATTAGTTATAAAAAGGAGACAGTGATGATAACTACCCTACATGGTTGTTTTAGAAGCTGAGAGGCATTATTTAAAAAACAAAAAACAAAAAGATGAGGAGTCCACTGTCTGGCACATAAAACACATTCAGTAATTGATAAATTAACAAATTCACTACTAGGACAGAACCCCCTGGAAATGAAAGGATCCTACACTTATGTCTTTGCTTCAAGCTTTCAGTGATACCTGTGGAAATTCTGACTTTGGCACTGCAGCTTCAGCTCTCTCAGTTACAGCAGAAGATGCCAAAGCTGAACATTTTACAGGGAGGCACACTCCTAAGGTACATGGAGATATCAAGATAGGTGCTCTAAGGGATTGTGGGGAATGCTGAATGATTCCTTCAGGGAAATTTGGAGTCTGGATTGGAAGGGTATCCAATGACCCAAGGTGATATTCTCTGGCTTAGGTATATATGGACCCTAAATATTTGAGAGTTCTCAGTGACCTGGTGAGGATCAATTGATGCTTCATTTATCAAAACTCTTTTATCACCTATTTCCATGTTTAGCCAGGGATTTTACCATTACTGGGACTTGATTAAAAGAGAATGTCCTAGGATTTATAGTCAACCTCTCCAATACCAGAGAAAAAGGTCTTGAGTATAATAGCTGGTTTGTTATGAAAGCCTCTGATGGACTCAATAATTTCTTTCCTTTCATATTAGCTAAGATATTTCCCTTCTCTACCATGCAAGGTAATGGTGAGAATCCACTGTGATAATAAATGTGAAAGCACTTAGAGGCTTGCAAAATGCAGTATCAATGGAATAAAGATAGTAACGATAATGATATTATAGGGGGCATTTATAGAGTGCTTTACATTTTAGAAGCATATTAAACATCATCTCATATATATAATACATACATTGCATGGTAGAGTGGAAACATTACAGAATTTATAGTTGGAAACAAATATTATACCCATCTCAGTCATTCATTTTCTGATAATCATGGAGAAGTTATACTAAACTATCTCCCACAGCCTGTATTTCTCTAAAGGGCCTATGAGCTAATATATGCAAATTCCTGAAAGAGTTAGTAATACACAGTAGGGGCTGAGTAAATGGGAAAAATTTAATGGAAAAGCCTACACAGCAAAAATAAATGTCACCCTAATGACAGTACTCTGTTGGTGTCCTTGTCTGCCCAGATTGAAGAAGTGATATCATTCTGGAGACTTCATCTGCCTTCCAAGGATGCTCCCTTCCCAGGGCTATGCCAACATCTCCTTCTTCCAGCCACCTGCTTTCCTGATGGTTGGCATCCCAGGGATGGAGGCCGTTTATGGCTGGATCTCCATCCCCTTCTCCTCCATGTACTCTGTGGCCCTCACTGGAAACTGCCTGATCCTCCTGGCTGTGAGGAAGACCCCCAGCCTGCACCAGCCCATGTACTATTTCTTGTCCATGCTGGCCCTCACCGACGTGGGCCTCACCTTGTCCACACTGCCCACCACCCTGGCTGTGCTCTGGTTTGACCACAGGCTTATCGGCTTCAATGCCTGCCTGGTCCAGATGTTCTTCCTCCATTCCTTCTCTGTGGTGGAGTCGTCAGTGCTCCTGGCCATGTCGTTTGACCGCTTTGTGGCCATCTCCAACCCTCTTCACTATGCTGCTGTCCTCACAAATAAGGTCATCATCAGGATTGGGCTGGCCATTGTGGCTCGTGCAACCCTGTCCCTCTTCCCAGTGCCCTTTCTGCTTAAACGTCTGAGCTTCTGCCCTAACAAGATCCTCTTGTCCCACTCCTTCTGTTTCCACCCGGATGTGATGAGAAGAGCCTGTGCTGACATCACCATAAACATCCTTTATGGGCTCTATGTGGTACTCTCTACTGGGGGCATAGACTCTCTGCTCATTGTCCTGTCCTATACCTTCATCCTGCATACAGTCCTGGGGCTGGCCTCTCCCCGGGAGCGCCTTCGGGCCCTGAACACTTGTGTCTCCCATATCTTGACTGTGTTTGTCTTCTTCATCCCAGTCATCACAATGTCCATGATCCACCGTTTTGGGAGGCACCTGCCTCACATTGTACATGCCATTGTTGCCTACGTGTACCTGGTGATACCCCCTGTGCTCAACCCCATCATCTACAGTGTCAAATCCAAGCCCATCAGGGGGGCCATGATCAGGGTGCTAAGGGGGAAAACCTGGAGCTGATGATAATTACAAGTTTGGGGACCCTGAAAAGAGGTTGTTATACCAAGAAATCAATTCCTGGACACATCAAGTCCTAAAAAGAGCTTTGGTATGTGCACCCAGGGAAAGAACATATATGACACTGAAAAGCTGTTTTCATTTATTTACTCTTTCAAGTATTTTACATGTATTTTCTCAATACCTTCTTTGATTTCCTCTTGAATTAAATGGAAATAATTTAGTACCTAGCTTATAGCATTTTGGTGAGGATTAATATATGCAGTGATATGTTGTAAATGCCAATAAAGATAATTTATTCCTTTTATTGTATTAATCACTCATTCACTCATCAGGTCAAATATTTGATCAATGCCTATTGTGGGTTGAATTATGCTCCCCTAAAAGATATGCTGAAATCCTAAACCCCAGTACCTGTGAATGTGACCTTCTTTGGAAAGACGGTCTTTGCAGGCATAACCAATTTAAGATGAAGACATACTGAATAAGGGAGAGCACAAATCTAGACTGGTGCCCTTAAAAGAAGATGAGAAAAGACACAGCAAAGACCCAGAGGAAAGCCAGACAGGTGAAGGCAGAGGCAGAGATTGGAGTTATGCTGCCGAAAGCCAAGGAATGCCAAGGATTGCTAGTAAACACCAGAAGCTAGGAAGAGGCAAGCAAGTACTCGCTCTTAGAGCCTTCAGAGAGCACAGGGCCTGCTGACACCGTGACTTTAGACTCGCAGCCTCCAAAAGAGTGAGAGAATGACCTTGCCTTGACCTCAGGGCTCCATTTTTGGGACTTTGTTAGGACAGCCCTAGGAAGCAAATGCTGTGCCCATTTTGTGCATGTTCAACATTTTGAGGCCTCAGAATGTTTGGCCATAGAGTCACGGGGTTTAGGGGTTTTCTCTAGGCACTATTTGGGCTGGATCCTTTCAAAAGGAGAGGTGTGCTTTGTAGATGAGGGAATATGGATTGACATGGGAAAGTGGGAATTGTAGTGAGAAAAAGAACGTTGCCAACTAAGGAATCATCAGGTTTGCTTTCCCAGGAGGGCAAATGGTCAAGTATGACTAGAGTAGGAAGTGACAGAAGACAAGGTTATAGAGGAATGCAGGTGTCAGACAAGTAAAGCTTGTTTTATTCTCTATTAACAGAGTGAGATCTGGTCCTGGACATGTGTTGGCTATGGTGGACCATGCTCCAGTCTGAAGGGCAAGTGGGATCATAAAGGAAACCATGTATTTTATACAGCCCTCACTGTCTTCTGAGTTATAGTCTAGTGATGATGAATGTGTACCTACTGCTTTCTTCTTTTTTGTCTCCACATCCCCAGCAGCACAGGCCTAGGAGAGAGTTTGTGCTTGGTGACAGTTTGCCAAAGAGAATCTTCCTAAAACTAAAATGTCAGAACCTCACCCAGGATAAAACTCAAGATTCTGGATCTGACTAACACATTAACTAGACAGACTTTCTTGCAGTACTTCTTGTGAAGTTGAAGCAGATTGTAGAGAGGTGGAAAGAATATCAGAACTGACATTAAATAATTCAGATCTAGTACTAAATTTGTTATTATTCCTCTCTGTGGTCTTCAAAACACTCTTCCGAGTCTGAGTATTACTTTCAGCATTTGAGAAATGGGACTAAAAATACTTTCTCCATTCCGCTGCAAGTGTAGTAAGAGAATAAAAGGAGGAAAAGCAGTATATGAGGTTTTTAAAACTCAAAATTGTCTAAAATATTTTTAAGCAAATATAGTTCCTACAGTTTCATTTCTTCACCTATATTTGATAATATATGACAGAATTTGAGAAAAACAGTCCCACAACTATTGGTCAATGTTTTGGGGGCTCATCCTGAGAAAGGAAAACTAATGTGGACATAGGAGGAGTAAAATTGTCAAGTTAAATGGCAGATAATTGGGAGACCACCTTCTTTTTAAATTTCAAAACTGATAGGACGGTATGTAAGAGTCTTAATTTGCATTGTTTCAGAAGCAAATCTTGAGACAGTATTTAATTGCAAGAAAAGTATTGGAAGAGTTCCCCATGAAGTATTGTTAGGATAGTAGAGAAAGGAAACAAGGAGGTGAAGGAAACCAATAGGGTAAATAACAGAGTAGGGTTTCAAACTCAGTGGGGAGCTTTGGGACACAGTGTAGAAAATGCCTCAGAGTTATCCCACTTAAGGGACAAGGAAGCAGGGATCTTTCTCCTCCAAAACCAATACATCATTAGCTTGGAATTGCTCCCTAACACTTCATGTCTTCCTCTCTGTAGACTGAGAGAAAACCTTCAGGCTTTCAGGAGTCACAGAGGATTGCAGTAGGATGCTGTCAGGATATCCTGACTGAGAGCATATGGCAGGGATACCCAAAGTGTATGCCACATCCTTCATCTTGTGCCACACAGATCCATGTATGCTCCAAGCTAAATAAGTTAACTGTATCCCATCAATGCTCCTTCAAAGTGGCAGAAATTGCAAAATAAAGAAAAAAGATTTATAACAAAATATCTAGAGGAACAAGCTACAGAACCCTCTAGGATTTTTCCAAATGCAGAATTGATATTCATCATTTCCCTCTTCTTTCATTCATTCTAGATTCTCCTCACTTATGGTCAGACTTCTGCTCATCCAGTTGTTTTTTCAAATAGAAAACAACCCAGATCTTTATCTCTGAGAAGTTTGAGCCTCTGGTTACATTTCCCATATCACACCATGGCTGCTGCAAGTGTCCATATAGTCTTATCCCTACTAATTGAAGCACCAAAAAAATGCTCCAATGTGTCCCTGAATTCCAAGTATGATCTTCCCTGCCTCCATTATGTAGCAGAAAACCTAGATTCCTCATGGCAAACAAAGTCAATTGTTCCTGTCTATATAGTAACTCATTCTTTGTCTGCATGTTGCCTAACAGGAGAACCCCAGAATACCCAAACATCAGCCATAGAGTTAGGTTTAGTGAAACCCTTACTGTGCCCCTGATAAAAGCATCCCTTTGAAGAAGAAACACAACTAGACAGATGATCCAAAATTTAGAAAACAGGAAATACAGATTCCACAGATAGGGCAGATTGTATTTTTCAAAAAGTAGCCACAGCAATATTCATGGTCCCACATGCTCTTCTAGAACTTTGCCATTTCCTTATCAAGATATGGAATCTAGTTCATTATGGTGAACAAATAGAATTAGGTATAACTAATGCTGAGTGACTTCCAAAAAGGTCATAAAAATGATAGAGTTTCTGCCACTGTCTCTCCCTAGGGACACATGCCTTTGGAGATTTTTTACCATGTTCAAAATATGGCTACCCTGAAACCTTTATGTGAGGGAGATCATGTGTCAGGCCCTCATAAAAATAAGAATGCTGGATGGTCCTAGCTGTTCCAGCCCCCCATTTTAAAATGGTAGTATCTATATTAGTTATCAGTTGCACATTTAAAAGACACTCAAGCATTCCTTCTGGCCAGCAGTTTGTAGATGATATGGCATATTGTGGGAAGCAAAGCCTGATCTCATGCCCATTGTCACATCCTTACCATAAATTAATAGTGATTCAAGGCAATACTGGGTAAGATCCCATAAAAGTAAATTAGCCACTCTGTGAACTCTTTGATAGCAGTGCTGGCTGAGGCACATAGGCAAGAAGACAAGCCCATACCTGGCATATGCATCAGTCTCAGGAAGGATTAATCATTGCTTCCTCCAGGGTATAAGGTATCAAATGTTATCAACAAGCTACCAAGGACTGATTGTTGCCACCTTTTCATATGACTGACTTGTGTTGTTCTCTGATACTGACAGGTCAGACATTCAGCAATGGCAGTAACGGGATTGGTCCTGGTAAAAGATTTATGCTGTTGGACCATTGCATAGTCGCCACCTCTGCCATCATGGCCACTCGGTTCAGGGGACCATTATACAAACCCTGGAGGGGGTGAGGATAGAGGCTTCTTCACCTCTCAGGATGAGTCATCCGGCCCCTGTTTATTCAGGGCTTCCTCAGAGATGGCAACCCTCTGGTAGGCATTGATGTGAGACATATATATCTACATATTTTAGTTAGCATTGTCATATAGCCAACCACATGTTCTTCCCCAGACTTCTTCGTCTTTCATCTTCAACTATTTCTTTTTCTGGGCCCCTGACCAACCACTCAAGTCATTACCACTGCTCAGGAGTCCATGTATATCCATACTTCAGGCTACTTTCCTCTGTGCACCAAGTTGATGACCAATCATACTACTCCAAACCCTGCCCGGTAGGAGGAGCTCCCCACCTCACTGTTTTTCAGGGCCATCTCTGACTGAGGAAGCATTCTTTTTTGACTTCCGCCCTAATATGAAGCTCCTCCAACCAGAATAGGGCCCAGGTTTTTTGTTCCTCTATCAACTAAACATAGGGAAATCCCCATCAGATCTTAGATGAGAGTTGAGGGAGAGGCAATACTACAAAAAGGAGGGTAACATGAAAGTCTAGGCCACTTATTTATGTAACTTAGTTGTGCCCCCTGAAATTGTACCAGTTCTATCACATAATTTATTGTTACTATCTAACTATAGTAATACAAAATAGGCAATTTTAGTCACATAGTCAATTTATATCCCCTTTCTTAGGTATTTAATCTCTACTAGGGTCCAGCAACATTCTAACACCCGCTTTTTGAACAAAGAAGACTCTTCTAGGGACACCATGGCCTTGCTCCAGGACCTCAAGCTCTGTGCTGCAGCTCTCCTACTGGGACTTGAAAGAGACTCCATACCACATCTTTGTCACCACAGATAACTGGCACTATGGTTTCACCAGGTTATATGGTTCAAATAGCAGAGCTGCTTGGATCACAGACCAAACCTGCTGCAGAACCCTTTCTTTCTTTAAGCCCTCAAAACTGGCAGCCTAGTAGGTCGTGTGATCAATGGGTCGTAGAATTATCCCCAAGTGCATTATGAGCTATCTCCACAATCCAAAAAAAGTGTAACAAATATGGTTGCCTCTTTTTTGGTGGTAGGATGTGCAAGATACAATAACCTGCCCATTACCTTGGAAAGGATGTCCTGGCAGGCTACAGCGGTAAGAACATCACTGCTAATGGCAGACTTCAGAGTTTATCTTCCATTCGGTGGTGTGTTTGTGCCTTACTAGGGCATTCTCAGCACTTGCCACTTCCTGGTCTCCAATGCTTTTTTCAACAATCGCAAGATCCACGGCCAGACATGTTCTTTCTGTTATTTTGGTGAATAGCCCCTTTCCTTCCATGACAAAGGCATCTTTTCTATTCTCAGGACCTACAGGATCTTCAACCTAGTTATTGGTTCCAAGAAGTCTGACTCCAGGTTTGGCTAACTCTGCCTTTTTCCAATAAATTGGTGAGATACTCTTCCTAAAAAGGAGATACCAGGTGCAGATAGTCCAGTGAAGCGTCAAAATCTGTTGAATGCATGTTTTAGATATGTTAAATATGGGCTAGGTAAGCAAAGAATCTCTACACTTCAGGGGGTTCTCATTAGTCACATTTCTAACTCCCTGCACTTTCCTTTCTCCTCACTGCTCTTGCAGCACCCTCCATCCTTCTCAGCCAACATTTCCATCCCCAAGGTGGAGCTCAACAGAAAGCAATTCCTCTGTGATCCAAGGCTTTTCCCTGCTGTCCCTGGAAATTGGCTGCATTTCCCTGCAGCAGCATAAAAGCTTAAAAGAAGAGGAACTTAGCTTCAGGGGCTTCCTGTATTATTGTAGACTGTGATACAACACAGCAGCTTCTAGCAGCACCAGGGTGAGTAACCAAGGCCCAAACACAGACCCTTTTCTATTTCCAGAGCTCTGGGGGACTCCTCTATCAGCTCTTCCTGTCTTCCTCATAAAGAAAACTCAAAAGGACAGAAATGACAGACAACAGAAATAGCAGGGCAATAAGGAGATTTGCCAGCAGTCTCACATCCTACATAAGGGAGAGGAAATCAAAGAGGTTCCCTTCCTGTGGTGCAAGGATCAAGTATCTCAGAGAAGGGCTTGAATCCCAGACTCTTTCTAAAAATACAGGCATACACTGGTGATCCAAAGTGTAATGAGTAAGAGGACCATTCTGTACTAGCATTCTAGGAAAATATGAATATTCATACTTGGCAGCCCAGAAGCACAGCCTACAGATTTATTTAGTGAATATATTCATTCATTCATGCATCAAAACTTGACTAAATTCCTAATGTGTGCCACACATAGTGCTGAGTGAAGCCTTATTAATGTGAATCACAGTTAATATCATTAGAAAGCTCAAACAATTGAGAAAAAAAAAGAAATCAGAAATTATTGTTTTAAATTATTGAATGGGGTTTTTAAGAGATGCAAATTAATAAACAGAAATGCATAAAATTGTTATCAAGGGGTTATTTTAGCAAAAACAAAAAATTTGATGTAAGACAAACCTTAGGGAAGGAGATTCAGAAGGATAAAAAACTAAGAGGAAAAGTAAAAGAGAACACTATTTCAGAAACACTGGTTCTTGTAATCATAGAATATCAGAGTTAGAAATAGAATTTAGTCCAATTTTCTGATTTTACAGATGAGGAAATTAAGAACATAAAGAGAAAGTGACGTATTTTTAATAAGCCTGACACAAGTACGAACTGTGACAAACAGTGCAGCTTATTTGAAAGAGCAAGGTATTTGGTGCCAAACAAAACTAAGATCCACCGTATCTACTGGCTAGACATTTGACTTTTCTAAGCCTCAGTCTCTTCATCTGTAAAACTGAGTAAAATTAGATATACCTCACAATGTTGTTTCAGAGCTGAGAGGCAGTATATTAAAGTTATTGGTACTGTATGTAGCATGTGTGAGTCACTCAAAAATAGGAGCTATAATTGTTTTATTCACTGTTTAAACTAATAAAGGAGTAAACTTTCCAACATCATACAATGACCTTTCAGCATATCTGGATCCAGAAACCTCTTCTCTAATTCTGTGTATTAAAAAACAGTTGAAAT
>JAQZBX010068301.1:0-15778 GCA_029593785.1 Cabassous unicinctus
GAAGCTAGCAGCCATGTTGTGTAGACACTCAAGCAGCCATATAGAGAGGTCCACATGGCGAGAAATGGGGGCCTCCTGCCAGCAACCAGGAAGGAACTGAGGTTTCTTGCCTGCAGCTATTGAGTGATCTTGGACATCAGTCATTCCCCCTTCCCAATCAAGCCTTCAGACAACTGCAGCTCCAGTCAATGTCTCCTGAGAGAACCTGAGCCAAACCCACCCAGCTGAATCACTCCTGAATTTCTGACCCGCAAAACTGTGACATGATGAATGTTTGCTGGTTTAGCCAATAAGTTTGGGGGCAATTGTTATGCAGAAATAGATACCTAATACAATGGCCTAACAGAAAAAAAAAATCGACTCTACCTACAAAAGTATAGTATGAGTCTCTTGTTACATATACATGGAAAGTTTCCAAATAAATTTAGAAAGAAATGGAAGTTTTGATTTAGAAATTGACAGTAAAATTCTTTTAAAGCTTACATACATTTTAGGTTACAAAGCACCTAAAAAGAAGCTGCAGTTTTCCGTCAGTCCTAATGAAGTTTTCCGTCAGTCTAATGAAGTCAGTCCTAATGAAGCCCAAAGAAGACCTTATGAGGGAAGCTGAAGAAGCACGCTAGGTAGAGCTTAATCACTTGTGTGGGAAGGCTTCGCGAGCATCCCTAACCTCAGGCTCTGTCTTCATTGTTTCAGATTTAAAGAAAATCTTAGACAAGCTGACAGTTATCAAAGATTTACATCATAAATACCCTGTCCCATAGCTACTAAATCCACCTTTGCCAAAATGATTTAAGACAACCAAAGCTGCAGCAAAATGGAGTTAAATCTATAAAGGAAGTCAAATTTCCAAGGGGCATGGGGGTGGAAGCTTCAAGAGTCTCCAAACCATCCTCACTTGTGATACCAATCGCAAGTTCAGGGTCCCTAAGACAACCTTCAGTTTCAATAATCCACTAGGACTCACAGAACTCACTGGAAGCTGTTCCACTCACGGCCACAGTTTATTACAGTGAACGGATACAGATTTAAAAAGCAATCTGCCTCAAATGTGCCCCATATCCAGCCTCCTTGCATACCTCCCTTTTCCATGTTTTAAAGGAAGGCCTATTTCTCTTGAATCCCAAATCTTATTATTGTGCTTTGCCCCAGAGTGTGAAAAATTCAGAAGCACCAAACGAAGAGATAATTTAAAATACTGGTGTTTGCAAACTTCTTTTATTCAAATCACCATAAAGTCACAATAGGGCTTCTGTGTTTTCTATTTTATACATATTTCTATTACATGAGAAGCCTAGTAAGACTCATGTAGGGCCGTTCTATATTGAAAAAGATTGTAGCATGGGGAAGGGGGTGTTGGGATTGATAATTTTAATTTTGCAACACTACCTTGCAATTCCCTCAACTATTGTCAAATAACATGTTGCTCCTGAGTATAAGTCCCATGAAATTAATGCCAAATGATGATATGAAACCACTGCCTTATGATGCCATTTATTTACAAAAGATCCAGACCCAATAAAAACCTGATTTTTTAATTGAGGAAAGCCAAAGAGATCCGTGCAAATATACTGTCATCAAAGCTGGTTTTGGAAACCTTATACAAGTTAGTTTTCCTCACTTGAAAATACAATATGATTCAGACGAGGTAATGATTCCTGATGCACAATTCATTTTCTGCACAAATATCATTGAGCAGCTTCTATTTACCAGGCACTGTTTTAGATTTTCGGGATACAATGGTGAATAAAACGGTCAAAAAATCCATGCTCTCATAGAGCTTATAGAAAGAATGGACAAAATAAGTAAAGGGTAGAGTATATTAAAAGTCACAAGTATAATGTGAATGCTAAAAAAAGGGAAGAAGGACAGAGAGTGCCAGGGAGAATTAAGAATTTTAAATAAGGTGGTCAGGAGTGGCCCCATTAAGGAGATGACATTTGTGCAAAGACTTGAAGGAGATGAGGGGGGTATGTATTTGCAGTGAGGGACTTGGCATCTCAGAGCCCTTAAGCATTCTGCTCACTGTCTGCTCTCTTTCCCTCCCAGCAGCCAGCCATCTCTTTGTAGGGGGACCATAGCCTAAAGTCCCTGGGAATTTACATCCCCTCCCCTCACGGGGTGGGGACTTCCTTTAACAAATGACTCAAGGTGCAGGGAGCTCCACTTGCCCCAGACAGGGACAGCCCGGAGATGGGACCTATGCTGTCTCCAGAAATCCCCGGAGGACTGACTTAAAATTACACTCCTTTACTTGGAAACTTCCCACGAATTCACTGTCACATGAACCCTCTGCTTCTGGGGAACTCAACCTTCAACAGTAGCTAACATCTTTTTAGTTATAAAAAGATGTTATAGCTAAACATAACATCTCTTCCTCTCACACTCTACATCCAATTCATCAGCAAATTCTATTGCCTGACTTCCAAAATATATCTAGAATCTCACCTCTTTTCATCAGCCCCTTGGCTACCGTCTTGGACTAAGTGCCCATGGTCTTTCTGGATGATTGCAGGCACTGCCTGGCTGGACGTTCTGCTCCTGCCCTTGCTCCCTTTAGTCTCTTCCCAATGCAGCAGCCAGTGTGCACCTTTTTAAACATAAGCCAGACTGTGTAACTCCACAAAGCACTTAGATGGCGCCCCTTCTCGCCTAGACTACGTCAAAATCCTTGCAGGAGCCTATAAGGTTGCCTCTGTCCCTTCACTGCAAATACCTCGATTCCCTGTTCAAACATCACTGTGCTTCCTGAGGTGCCAGGAAATGGCAGGCACTGTTTCTCAGCAGCTTACACAAAACTTTTGGTGGTTAAAAGATGTGTCTTTCACATTAATGAATCTCTGCGTTTTATACAGAATGCTTTCTGTGCCCCACACTTCTAACGACTTTGTCATTTCCCTTGTGGTTTCGTCTTCCTCCCATGAATTTTTTAGTTTCCACCTATGAAGAGCAGTTTATTTCTGGTTTTACATTTGCTCTCCATTTGTAATTAATTTCTAAAGTTACCAGAGCATGAGCAGAATAAAGTGCCCAGAAAATGACCTGCAATTAGACAGTCACCTGATTTTTTTATGGTGCCAACGCAATCTAATATGGAAACAATAGTCTTTGACAGATGGTGCTGGAATAACTGGATATCATATTGGGAGGAGAAAAAAATGAAGAACATCAGCCCCTACCTCACACCACCCGCAAAAATTAATTTGAGATAGACCCTAGAGCTAAACATAAAAGTTGAGGCCCCAAAGCTTCACAAAACATACATCTAGCAAAGGCTGGGTACCCAGGATATATAAATAACTATTAAAATTTAAAAATAAAATAACAAATATTTTTAAGTGGGCAAAATATTTGAATAAACAATTCACAAAAGAGGATATAACAATGGCCAAAAAGTACATTAAAGAGTACTCAACATCATTAGAATTCAGGGAAATACAAACTAAAACCATAATGAAATACTACACATCTACTAGTATGGCTAATTTTTTTTTCATTTTTTAAAATTAACAACAAATGCTGGCGACGATGTGGAGCAACCAGAATTCTCATGCTTTGTTGGTGTGACTGTAAAATGGTACGACCCTTTTAGTTTCTCATAAGACTAAGCATGCACCTACCCTATGACCTAGCAATTCCCCCTAGGTATTCATTTACTCAAGAGAAATGAAAATGTACATCTACAAAAAGATTTGCACACAAATGCTCATGGCAGCTTTATTATTAATAGTAAAAAAAAAAAAAAAAGCTAGAAACAGCCTAGGTGTCCATCGATAAGAGAATGGATGAGCAAATTATGATATAGTCATACAATGAAATACCGTTCAGTAACAGAAGGACTGAGCCACCAATACATACTACAACATGCATGACTATCAAAGACATTATGCTGCCTGAAAGAAACCTTACAAAAAGAGTACATATTGTATGATTCCACTTATATAAACTTCTAAAACAGGAAGATCTGCTATATAGTGGGAAAAAATCAGAACAGTGGTTTCCTGGTAGAGGGGAGGGTGTGAGAAGGAGATGAGGTTTGCCTGGGAAGGGGCATGTAGGAACTTTCCAGGGTGATGATAATGTTCTCTTTCTTGATGGTGGATTGAGTTACATAGATGCATGTATTTGTCAAAACTCAGTGGATGCTCACATCTTTAGCCAATTTATGGTGTTTTTTTTTAATTAAAGAAGTTGTGAGCTTATGAAACAATCACTCAAATGTGCAGAATTCCCATACAACATTACATTGTTGTGGAATACTTGTTACAGATTATGAGATAACATCATCAGACTATTACCACTAATTATGGTCTATAGTATACATTTGGTATATTTTTTCCATACCTCCAATACTTGTTACAGATTATGAGATAACATCATCAGACTATTACCACTAATTATGGTCTACAGTATACATTTGGTATATTTTTTCCATACCCCCCTATTATTAACACAGTACTTTTTTGACATTGATGCAAGAATATTACAATATTGCTGTTAACTATAGTCCATAGGTTACAGTAAATGTATTTTTCCCATGCATCTCCATAGTCTTACCACTGTGTAATAATGATATACATTTGTTCTAGTTCAGAGAAGAACATTCTTATATTTGTACTACTAACCACAATTCTCATCCACCTCTGGGTTCACTGTGTTATTCAGTCCCTAGATTATTCTCCAGCTTTCTTTCAATTGACATTTACATCCCTAGACTACCCCTTTCGACCACAATCCCATTTATAAATCAGCCGTGTTAGTTATACTCAGTATTTATAGCCAAATTATTTTTGACAAGGGTGCCAAGGGTACCAACTGGGAAATAGGAGTCTCTTCAAAAACTGGTTTTGGGAGAACTGGAGTGGATATGCACATGCAAAGGAATGAAAGTGGACCCCTACCTCACACCATATACAAATATAAATCAAAATGGATCAAAAATCTAAATAGAAGAAACAGGACTATAAAATACCTAGAAGAAAACATAGAAGAACCTCTTCAGGAGCTTGTATTAAGCAATGGTTTCTTAGACTACACCAAAAGCAGGAGAAACAAAAAAAAATTAGACAAATTGGATTTCATCAAAATTAAAAACTTTTATTCATCAAAGGACATTATCAAGAAAGTGAAAAGACAACCTGGAGAATGGGAGAAAATATTTGGAAACCATATAGCTGATAAGGGTTTAATATCCAGAATATATAAAGAACTCCTACAACCCAACAACCAACCCAATTAAAAAATGGAGAAAAGACTTGAAGAGACATTTCTCCAAAGAAGATATACAAATGGCCAATTAGTGCATGAAAAGATGCTCAGCATCACTAGCCATCAGGGAAATGCAAATCAAAACCACAATGAAATACCAATTTACACCCACCCAAATGGCTACTATTAAAAAAAAAACAAAACAGAAAATAACAAGTGCTGACAAGGTTGTAGAGAAATAGGAACCCTCATACGTTGTTGGTGGCAATATAAAATGGTTAACCACTGTGGAAAGCAGTATGGCGATTCCTC
Source organism: Cabassous unicinctus (assembly GCA_029593785.1). NCBI lineage: Eukaryota > Metazoa > Chordata > Mammalia > Cingulata > Chlamyphoridae > Cabassous > Cabassous unicinctus. Next base: position 5,521 of record JAQZBX010068301.1, read on the forward strand.
AGAAAGTTAAGCTTAGAATTACCATATGACCCGTTGTGACAGTTTGAAGCTTTTGTGAATCCCAGAAGAGATCATGTTCTTGGAGTTAATCCATCCCTGTGGGTGTGAGAGCCTTTCACTGAATTGAATTCATTCAGGGGCCTTTGATTGGACTACTTAGGTGAGACATGACCCAGGGTGGAGCTCGGTCCTCTTACTGGAGTCTTATATAAATGGAGGAGACACAGAGAAAGAGAGCTGCCATTTGACCCTGCCATGTGAGAGAGGACTCCAGGATCACCTGCAGCTGCAGAAAGACAGAGAAACCCTGAGAGACTGAGAGAGAAGCCAGAGGCTAGAATCAGCAGAGCAGACAAAGTTGAAGCAATGAGGAGAGGGGAGAGATGAGCCATATGCTTGATTGCCCACAGCTGAGCTCCAAGAGAAAGCATCTTTAGATGATGCCACCATGTGCCTGATTGCCCACAGCTACAACTTTGTGCACCAGACAGCATCTCTTGATAATGCCTTGATTTGGACATTTTCACAGCCTTGGAACTCTAAGATTTTACCCTAATATATTCCCATTATAAAAGCCAACCCATTTCTGGTATTTTTGCACTGGCAGCCCTTTGCAGACTAAAACACCCAACAATCTTACTTCTGGGTATAAACCCAAAAGAATTGAAAGCAGTGGCTAGAACAGATATTTGCACACCAATGTTCTTAGCAGCATTATTCACATTTGCCAAAAGGTGGAAGCAACCCAAGTGTCCATCAGCAGATCAATGGATAAACAAAACTTGGTATATACACACAGTGGAAAATTATTCAGCCATAAAAAGAATGAATTTCTGATGCATGCTACAACATGGATGAACCTTGAAAACATCATGCTGAGTGTAATAAGCCAGACACAAAAGGACAAATATTGCATGACCTCATTTACATGAAATAATTAGAATATGTAAATTCATAGAGGTAGACATTAGATTGCAGGTTACCAGGGATAGGGGTAGGGGTGGGAAATGGAAAATTAAGGCTTATTTGGTAGAGAGTTTCTGTTTGCGATAATGAAAAAGTTTTGGCAATGGATGGTGTTGATGGAAGCACAACACTGAATGTAATTAACATCACTCAATTGCATGCTTAAAAGTGGTTAAAATGGGAAATTTTATGTTGTATATATGTTACAATAAAAGTTTTAAAAGCCCCATAGAACTACACAACAGAAAGAGTAAACTCAAATGTAAACGAGGGACTTTGTTAATAATATAGCTATTATAATATTGGTCCATCAATTGTAACAAAAGTACCACACTAATGCAAAATGTTAATAACAGGGAAAACTGTATCTGAGAGGGGTATATGGGAACCCTCTACATTCTGCATGATATTTCTGCAAACCTACAACTGTTCTAAAGAGCTAAAAATAGAAAATAAAACTCAGTGGATGTTTAGGATTTGTGCATTTCATTGTCTGTAAATTTTACATCAAAAGAAAACTTTTAGAGAAATTCTGAACTCTAGTTGGTGATATGCATGCTAAGGTATTTGAGGTAGTATGCAGATGTCTTCAATTTACTTTGAAATGCATAAAAAAAATAAGAGTTGATGGCTGAATAAAGCCATGGATGGATAGATAGATATATAGGTGATAAAACAAGTATAGTATAGCCAAATATAAAGGTAGGATCTAGGTGGTGGGATAGAAATATTCATGATAAAATAATTTCAACTTTGCTGTGTTTGAAATTTTTCATAAGAAAAAATATATACATATTCCACCACCACCACCATCCTGAGATGACTCCCTTGTCTGTTTGCTCGTTGTTTGCACTCATTGTCTTTGCTTGTTGTCTGCTCGTTTTTGTCTGTTTCTTGTTTCTTTAGGAGGCACCAGGAACCGAACCTGGGATCTCCCATGTGGGAGGCGGGCACTCAACTGCTTGAGCCACATCCGCTCCCAGGTTTCCTTTTAGAGTGATGAAATGTTCTGAAATTAGAGAGTGGTGATGTTTGCACAACTCTGTGAATATAATGAAAACCACTGAATTGTACACTCTAAATGGGTGAATTATAAAAGACAAAATAGCACCTGTCACTGTTCTTTAATACAAAAGATTTAAATATCTTATCTTAATACAATGAAATTGCATACCAGGTTTCCTGTAACTAGGCACACTTGGAAGACATTTTCCATTTCAAGCATGCCTGATTAGGAAAGTTACTTACCTATTTATTGATGACTACCAAAATCAGTAATTTTTGTTGTTGGAGATACAGAATTTTACATTAAATCTATTGTGAAATTATTTTATTGATAAAATGTATCTATAAATTGTTCTTAAGTAATATATACATCTTTTAATCACTCACTTATTTTAAGTAGGATTATTATAGATGGCAAAAGACAAACTCGCAATTCCTAAAGCCAGCAAAAGACAGGCAAGCACAGAACCTAGTCTAACTTTAGAAAAAACAAATACCCTGAGATTTATCCCTTTTGGAGGAGTGTGTGTGGGGGAGATGATTCCTAATAGTCTGCACATTTGTGTTAAAACTTTGCCAATATATAAATATATATATAGGGTAAATCAAACCACATAAAAATTACAACTCTTCTAAAGTAAAATATAAAGTCAATATGGACTATAGTTAGTAGTAATACTTTGACAATGCTTTTTCATAATTTGTTACAAAAGTTTCACAGCAATTCAAGGAATTGATGGTGGGGTGATTTATGGGAGCCCTGTATGATGTTATGTATGTTTGTTTTGCAAGTTAACAACTTTTACTATACATTTATTGTTTATGTATGTTCATGTATGAATGATATACTTCAACAAATTGTTTTTAAAATGAAATATATATAAAGTCAAAAGACAAATGGGGGAAAACACTTGCCATACATAATAAAGATTTCTTAAATATACACAGAATTCTTACGAATCAAAGAAAGGACAGATGCCCAAACAAAAAACAGGCAAAATATATAAGAAGGAAATTCTTTTAAAATACACCACACACACCAAAACAAACACACTCAATGAAAGCTGCTCAATTTCACTCAAAAATTTTAAAAATCCGAATTTTTTAAAACGGTACAATGTAGTACAAAGACACTGACAGGAGTATAAATTACAGAAATCTCTTACGAAGACAATTTGACAGCGCACTTATTAAAAAAATTCAGTGCACTACCCAGATATTCCATTCCTAGGAGCTTATATCATACACGTGTAATTGTACATGGCCCCAAACTAGGTACAAGATTGCTTACCACAGCACTGCTCATAACAGGAAAAAACAAACACAAACAAACAAACAGAAAAAAGATATTAGGGAAAAACTAGAAGTCCAAACAAAGTGTGAAGTTTAGTTAGTTAATAGTAAGGTACCAATGTTAGTTGTGGAAATGTACCATAATAATCTAAGATGTTAAGGGGAAAGTAGGGGAGAACAGGGATCTTTGTACTATCTTTGCAAATTTTCTGTAAACCTGAAACTATTAAGTTTATTTTTCAAAAAGAAACTGCATAGACAATTTCTGGTAGGATACATAAAAAGTATAAAACAAATAATGATGAGGTGAGTTATGGTTTTTATTTTATTCCATTTTTAATTTTTTAATTCCTTGTAAATATTAATTACATTATTATACACTCTAATTAAAAATGTTTTTAAAAATTGTTTTATTATATCCCATGATTAATTCAATTATTTGTTAAGTATCCATAATAATTCAATTAAATTGATGACCTCGTTTATGCAGGTGCAATGCTAAACAGCAGGGATAGAGAAAAGACTAAGTCTAATTCCCTCAAGTTTAATAAATGTATTCCTTCAAAATATGACACAAATGACCTCTACTATGCAAACTTTTTTTTAAGCAAATCAATTTTATTGATACATATTAATAAAGCACACAATTCATCCAAAGTTACTATACAAACTTTAGTGAGCTGGGATTCAATCCTCAATTCTTAACTAAACTAGCCTTGTGACACCGGGCAACTCATTTACCTGGATTCAATACCCTTGTAAAAAATGGTTCTAAATATCTACCAAGCTTTCCCTTATGGTTGTTGTAATAGGAAATGAGGTAACAGCTCTCAGTAAACACTCAAAATAAAATAAATTGCTACAAAAATTTAAGAATATATTGTGAATGTTTCCTATGAAGTGTACTGCTCCAAAAACCAAGCCGTATCATAAAATGTAGTCCTTACAACAAATATGGTCTACCCAAATTAAATTGGGTGTAGGTCAAAGTAGTTTAGAAATAATAAATTATTTTCAGCATCTTACTCTCAATCTGACATCTTCATTAATTCTTAGAGAATTAGGAATCACCCAAAAATAGTAGAAAAAATATTTCAAATGACTGAGAGCAAGTTGGAGCAAATCATTTCAGTAATTTTACCATCATGTAACATCACCATCTAACCCAAATCAAGATGACATTTAAAAAACTAACAGTGCTCGCTTCGGCAGCACATATACTAAAATTGGAACAATACAGAGAAGATTAGCATGGACCCTGTGCAAGGATGACAGGCAAATTATGAAGCGTTCCATATTAAAAAAAAAAAAACTAACAAAATTCTTAGCAATGTGTTTCTCCAGTAGATGCCCCCAAAGAAAAGTTAAAATAAACAAACAAACAAAAAACATCTTTTACCCGTTCACTACAGTGAATATAAAGTTCTTTCTAGTGTAAAGAATCAACTGTTCAAAAAAAACTACAGTTTTGAAGCACAATGTAGACTCCAATTTTTGTTACCATTTGCTTCCTAAGGAGTTTTACATTTGGTACACCAAAGAAACAAATATTCTTTAAAAGGAATAATTTATACTTTAACTCCATGGCTATATTTCCAAATTTATAACCATTAAAAAAAAAAAACTATTGGCCTGACTGGCGATCTATGACACTATTTTTTTTATTTTAAAAACAATTTATTGAAGCATATCATTCATACACCAACATACATAAACAATTAGTGTAGGGAAGAGGATGTGGCTCAAGCAACTGAGCTCCTGCCTACCACATGGGAAGTTTCGGGTTCAGTTCCTGATGCCTCCTAAAGACAACGAACAAGACAGCGAGCTGACACGATGGGTTGGCGCAGCGAGCTGATGCAACAAGAAACACAAGGAGGAAAACATAATGAGAGACACAAGAAAGCAGGGAGTAGAGGTGGCTCAAACATGGGAGGTCCCAGATTTGGTTCCCAATGCCTCCTACAAAGAAGACAAACACATAATGAACAGACACAGCAAATGCAAACAACAAGGGAGTGGGGAGAAATAAATAAATAAATCTTTAAAAAAATAAGTGTATAGTAAAAGTTGTGAACTTACAAAACAAACATGCATAATATCATACAGGGCTCCCCTACATCACCCCACCACTAATTCCTTGCATTGCTATGCAACATTTGTAATTATGAAATAGCATTGTCAAAGTATTACTACTAACTATAGTCCATATCTTATATTTGGTGTATTTTTCCCCCAACCCACCCTATTATATATTTTTTGTTCATAAGCCATACAATTTATTTAAAGTGTACAATCAATGGCATTTGGTATTATCACCGAATTGTGCATTCATTACTTCAATCAATAGTAGAGCGTTTTCATTACTCAAAAAAAAAAGAAAAAAACCTTCTATCACACCCATATGTCAGCACTACTAATTACAAATCCTATGTGCTTTCACCATTTCTATTTGTTTCCAAACATTTACAAACAACTTTTTACCAATTCTGCACAGATTAAACTCTAATCATTTATTTTCTCTGGTGACTTATACTCTAGCTTTTAACTCTTTGAGTTTGCTCATTATGTTTAGAGTTCATTATAGTGAAATCATAAAATATTTGACCTTTTGGTGCCTGGCTTCCTTCACTCAACACAATGTTCTCCAGGTTCATCCACACTGTCATATGCTTCACGATTTCATTTCTTCTTACAGCTGAATAATATTCCATTGTGTGTTATACCACTGTATGTTTATCCATTCATCAGTTAATGGACAACTGGGTTGTTTCCATCTTTTGGCAATTGGATGTCGCTATGAACATCAGTGTGCAGATGTCTGTTTGTTTTACTGCTCTCAGTTCTTCAGGGTATATTATACCTAGTAGTGGTATTGCCAGGTCACATGGTAGATCTTTATCTAACTTCCTTAGGAACCACCAAACAGACTTCCACAGTGGTTGTACCAATCTATATTCCCACCAGCAGTGAATAAGTGTTCCTATCTCTCCAACACTTGTAAAGTTTTCTGTTTTGTTAATAGTGGCCATTCTAGCAGGTATGAAATGATATCTCATTGTAGCTTTGAATTGCACTTCCCTAATAGCCAGTGATCTTGAGCATTTTTTCATGTTTTTTCACCAATTGCATTTCTACTTTAGAAAAATGTCTATTTAGGTCTTTTGCCCATTTTTCAACAGGGTCATTTGTCTCTTTATTGTTGAGTTATAGGATCTCTTTACATATCATGTATATTAGACCCTTGTCAGATGTGTGATTTCCAAATATTTTCTCCCATTGAGTAGGCTGCCTTTTTACTCTCTTCATTAAGTCCTTTAAGGTGCAGAAGTGCTTAATTTTGAGGATGTCCCATTTATCTATGTTTTCTTTTGTTGCTCACTATGATACTATTTTTCTTATATATAATTTATTTTATTTTTATCCCCGCCCTCCCAAATGGCTCCCTCATCTGTTTGCTCGTTGTTTTTGCTTATTGTTTGCCCTCGTCTGCTCGTTTTTTGCTCATTGTCTGCTCGTTATTTTTCGCTCGTTGTCTGTTTTTTTCTTTAGGAGGCACTGGGACCTCCCAATACTATTTTTAAAGAACCTGAATTCTTTGTCTTTACCAATCTTCAAAGCATCTGAACAAGCATCGCAACCTTAATAATCTTGTCTCAGATTTTGAGGTTCATAGTAACGTCTCCATTTGGAGGCTTCTTTTAAAAAAAATGCAACCTACCATTGACAATAAAGGTCAAAAGACAGAACTTTTGACCATTTTTTTCATGCAAGTTTTCTAAACGCTCTAATAGGAAACAACCACCTTTCCTGAAGAGTCTTTGGAAAGCCATAAACTAAAAACTAGCATGAAAGAAAGATAAGAGGGTAAGAAGGGACAGAAAAATAATTACTTTCTTCTATGAAAAATTGTTTATTTGTTCTAATTAGAAATGCTATAAAGAAACTTGAAGACTGAAAGATGAGCTTAATTCAACCAACAAAACTGTAGCCTTTATCTGTTTATTGAATTCATGGTGAGTGTCTGAATTCCTGTACATGAAAACTTGCTAACTATAACTCTTGGGAAAAGACAAATGTTTTCAGTAAATGCCTTTAATGCCAAAATTCTTCAGAACTATTATAAGCACCATTATTATTTCAGTGAAATTATTTTACACCAGTCTAAAGAGAAATGATTTACTAAATAACATTTAACTTTTGACAGTATAGTGCTCAATTGGTATGCAAGCTCACAGCAGCTATTGTTTTTTAATGAAACATCTGAAAGATGGGCTTAATAATTATTAGGGAGAAAATTTCCAAGATTCTATGATCTTTAGAATCTATTTGTTAGATTAAATAGGAAGTCTGAATCTTTTAGACAATCTTAGAATACATAATGTGGGGAAGCGGCTGTGGCTCAATTGGTTGGGCTCCCATTTACCATATGGGAGGCCCTGGGTTCGGTTCCCGGGGTCTCCTGGTGAAGGCAAGCCAGCCCCCGCGGCACAGTGAGCTGGCGGCCTGAGTAACAAGATGGCCCAAAAAGGGGAGACGGGCGGACACGGAAAAATGCACAGCAGATGGACATGGTGAGCACAGGCAGCAAGGGGAGGATAATTAAATAAATAAAAATAAATCTTAAAAAAAAAAAAAAAAAATAGAATACATAATGTACTTCATCCCCAGAGAACAGGTGTCTACACAGCAAGAATCAAAACTGCACTTCAGATATGAGCATGTTCTCTCATGAACTATAATGAAAGTACAATACTTATACATGGTGTTAATAATAGGGAATATGGAAAAAATATACCAAATATACCATATGGAACATAGTTAGTGATAATATTCTGATGATGTTCTTCTATAATCTGCAACAAATGTTCCACAACAATGTAAGGTGTGGGTGGAGGGGTATTGTATGGGAATTCTGCACATTTAGTATGATTGTTTTGTAAGCTCACAACTTCTCTAATGAAAATAAAATAAAATAAAAAAACTATACTTCAGATGCGAATATTCTTGTTGACCTGATTTTGTGATAATCAGGGTAGGCTAAACATTCACTATTTAGAAACCATGCATGTGTCCCCAGACCTAGTTTTTCTCTCTAGGTCTGATTTTTAGAATGCTGGATAAACTAAGCCTGATTTATTATATGACCATCCTGTATGGGAGAAGACTGTAACTTTGGGTATCTTTGGTCAACCCTGACAGATATAGGAGGGGGACAGATGTGGCTCAGATGGGCGTCTATCTCCCATATGGAGGGACCTGGGTTCGATCCCCAGGACTTCCCAGTAAAAAGAAAAAAAGAAAAAATAGAAGGTGCGTGGGCCACCAGGCCCCGTGCGTGGGTGCGCTGCCAGGCCCCGCAAGCCACGCAGCAAGACGACGACATAACAGGAGAGTGACACAAGGGAAAGCAACACGAGACACACCGAAAAACCAGAACTAAGGTAGCACAGGCGATAGGATGCCTCTCTCCCACAATGAAGATTCCAAGGACCAAATCCCAGTGAAGACAGGAGGAGAGGGATGAGAGGCGAGGGCAGGAAGCGGACACAGAGAGTTACTCAGGAAATGGACACAGAGGCAGTAAAAATGGTGGGGGGGGGGTGTTAAAAATGGATAAAAGTAAATAAATAAATCCTTAAAAAATATATAAGGGAGGAAGATATGGACTATAGTTAATAGTAATGCTTTGACGATACTCTTTCATGATTTAACAGATGTTTCACAGCAATGCAGAGTGTTTGAGGAGGGGTGATGTGTGGGAGCCCTGTATGATGTTATGCATGTTTGTTTTGTGGGTTCACAATGTTTACTGAACACTTATGGTTTGTGTATGTTCATGTTTGAATGATGTACTTCAATAAATTGTTTAAAAAAAAAACCTATACTTCGGGAATACAGATAATCATGACGAGTGCTAAATTAACATTTGGCCATTTGTTCTCATGATAACCCATGAATAACTTAATAAATGTTTCTGGTTATTTTAAAAAAAATTTTCTGGGAAAAGTTCAAGAATAATTTAAACAGAATGCAAATGATCAACATCAACCGTGTCTTAATGGCAGCAAATAAAGTAATTAAATAAACAAAAAAGGAGCAAGGCGAGCTGATCAAAAAGTGATGGCTGCAAAGAGCAAATGAATCGAAGCAGAAGCCAAGAGACTAAACGGTTCAAATGCAAAAGAAGGGCTCTTTTGAAAATGTACTTCCTACATGGTTTACTAGGACTATTACTTACAATATAACTTCTAAGAAGGAAATTAACTTCTATCATTATGATTTATTTTTTGGTAAAATAATAAAAGACTTGTGAAATTTATGAATACTTTTCATAGTTCATTTAACTTATACCCTTATTTTAATAATATATGGTTACTTATATTGAACATTTATGTAATACACACAAACTCCACATTCTTTTCATACACTGCTATAAATATTTTTGAAAAATCTCAAAACTATCTCTACTTCCAGATTAAGGAAATGGGGTTCTCTTATCACTCTTCAATCCTAAAAGGGTCTTGGATTTTTTCTACTCAATGTTAATGTTTTATATTAAACCTTGGCATGAAATTAACCCCATCCAAAACAACTCACTAGACTTTACACCTTAAGACGTTAACTAATCAGTCCTTAAACTTTAAATATATATGGGAAGCAGATGTGGCTCAGGCGACTGGGCTTCTGCCTACCACATGGGAGGTCACTGGTTCAGATCCCAGTGCCTCCTAAAGAAGACAGCAAGCTGACATGACGGGCAGTTGCAAAAAGAGACGTGGAAAGGAAAAAAAGAATGAAAGAAACAAATAACATTTACAACAAAGCAGGGAGCGGAGGTGGCTCAAGCAATTAGACACCTCCCTCCCACATTGGAGGTACCGGGTTCGGCTCCCAGTGCTTCGTAAAGAAACAAGGAAGACCAACAGACTCAGCAAGTGAAAAACAACGGGGTAGAGACAAATAAATAAATAAAATAAATCTTAAAAAAAAA
>JAQZBX010068302.1:0-15775 GCA_029593785.1 Cabassous unicinctus
GCAGAGAGGAGAGTGGGGAGGAGGCAGGAAGTGCAGGGAGACAGCACAGTGGACATGAATGCACAGCCCTGGGAACCGGGGGATCGATCAGAGCTGTCACGGAGGCGGAGGACCTGGGCTATTGATCCCCAGACTCCAACTCATTGTCAGTTGAGAGCTGCTCCCAGGGGCTTTAACTCCTCAGTACAACTGGCCTGCCCTGAGCAAAGCCAAACACATGCCTGCAACACAGGAAAACGCTCAGCCTGAGCCCCACTGGTGTTTCTGAACAAGCGGTGCTGAGAAGGGCTGTGGGTGGGCCCCAAGAGAGATGGCTCCTAAAGGTGCTCTTCTCCTGCCCTCCTTCCTTTTTGCAAACCGAGGCTCAAAGTTCTTCAGGACTTACTTACAAGTAGCAAAGCTGGGATTAAGGGCCAGTTGTATCTGACTGCAAAGCCCTGTTCCTTCTGCATTACTTGGGAGAGGCATTTCCACCACTTGCCTGAGTAAATTGTGGGGCAAGAGAAGCTTGGCACAAGTAACTGCTTTTGCGGTGGTAGCCCCTCTGCGTTTCTCTAGGATGTTTCTGCACTGGTGGATTCCGTCCTAATTTTCTCCCTTCTCCTTCCTTTCAGAGCAGTTAACTTTGCCTCATTATTATTTCATCAGGCCGAGCTTTAGTGAAACACAGCCTTTAATTTGTTTATTTAACATTCCTGGTCTGCACTTGCTGATAGAGTGTAACTGATTAATTAATTAATTGTGGCCTGCCACAGCTCATGCTGGATCATGACAATATTTCAGACACTAACGGGAGCTGGGGCAGAGGCAGGGCGGCCGTGATGGAGATGTGTCAGGAAGCCCTGGGGTGAGCACGAGGTGGGATGGGGACAGGCTGGCCTCCCCCAGAGTTGCCCAGCCAAGGGTCCGAGGCCACCCACTCCTGGGCCCGGCGTGCAAGCCAGTAGCAATGGCCCTGCCATACCTGAAGCCCGAATGGGTCTTGTGGCCCCAGCAAGGCAACTCTGAGCTCAGTGGAGGGGTGTTGGTGGGGAAGCCAGCTTGTCCTGGCCTCTCCTGCCTGAGTCTGCCCCATCTGTGTGAATCGCGGTGATGAAGCACAAAGGTTTTGGAGGCAGAGGAAGCTTACCTTTTGGCCTGGTTGTGGCTGAGCTCCTGTACCAGACGAAATTGCTCAATGTCGCTCCGTTTCAGTTTCTACATCTAGAAAAATGGGAATGATCATATTTGGCTCCCATAGGTTATTTTGTCAAATGAGGAGGGTAAGTATGCACCTGTAGAAGAAAGCATGCATGGCAAAGGCTGAATTAATAGCACCAATCACTACTTTCCTTGTGAAAGTCAAGGGAAGTCTTAGGGAGGCAAGACCTTGACCTGGCACTTGGGTTTGCTTCCTCTTGGCGTGATGAGCCTGCTGTCCCCAGAGGAATTCGACAGAGAGACCACTGCCCTGGCAATGCTGAAGCACTAAGGGAGATGGCCTTTGAGGTCCTACTTTACTGGGCCAATGGTCAAAGAATGTGCACTCTTGGGAGCTGGTTGTTTAAATCTATGGTCTTTTTGTTTTATTTTTTGTTTTGGTAGTGCTGACTCTCAGAACTATATCTGGGAAGGAATTAGACTTTAATGGAAAAAAGAGTAAGAGCATATTTTTTTGGTCCACTTTGGACTACAGTGAAAAGAGAGAATGCTGAGCTGGAAGTCAGGAGACCTGAGCTCTGGTCCTGGGCCTGCAGTGGCCACACCTGCCATGACAGTTCTCTTGCCCAAAAGATTTATTTAACCAGTGAGTACCTACTATGTGCCAGGTACTGAGCTGGATCCTGGCATGCTGTCATCTCTGCCCTCAAAGAATTCTCTTTCTTTTGTGTGTTCTCTACTGATACAAACCAGCGGCTATGGGTGCACAGAGAAGGGAGAAACCGACTCTACCTGGGGGAAGCAGGGGAGGCTTCACTGAGCAAGTGATGTATGAGGTGGTCTTGAAGGATGAGTAAAAATTTTCTATAAACCCAAAAAGCAGGAGGACATTCCTGGATGAGGGAATAGCAAAAGCAAAGGTGGGAGTTGGGGGGAGGAGGTGGGGATCAAGGAAAAGAGTGGCATATCCAGGACCTGAAAGTTCTGGATGGCAGTCCTGGGAACTGCCCCATTCTGAACTGTCCAGTTTTCCTTCTGAGACATTATAGAGAATCCTGCTCTCTACTGGGGCATATGTTCTCTGGGCTATTGTTACAATGACAGCCTCGTTCACTGGGTCCCAGGTTTGCTTTCCCACCTGGGTCCAGATTTGTGTGTGGGTGGTTCTAATTGTGTGTGGCCTGCTTCATCCTGTGGGGACAAAAGACATTATGTCAAGAGCTGGCCAAGCTCACCACTCCTTGGGAATGCCTCTTAGTTTCTCTTCAAGAGGATGCTTGGTCTTCAAACTCTGGGAATATCCCACAGGATATTCCATGCATTAGTGACAAGAGCCCTTCCCTGGGGGCTGACCTGCAACTCCTCCACTATCTTTCTGTGCACAATACTTTTGATTGTCTTTTTGGAACACAGGATTGGTTTTGAATGCCATTGTCTTTCTGCCAAATTTGTCCAGAGGTTCTAGGGAAATGATTCCAAACATGGGGCCTGTCTGAAACAGTCTTAGCTCTAGTGACTGTCACTGTGGCAGGTAGGATCTCCAAGGGACCTCACCTAGTCCTCCAAATAACTGGCCCTATCAAACCCAGTGACTCATAGTTAGAAACCAGCTTCTTTCCTCTTGTTTGAGATCAAGGCTCTGCCTTCCTCCAGGAATGAGGTCTGAAAGTATAATTTCCTTTCTTTCATTCTACATTCATCTGATGGAACTAGACCATGGTTTTGCTTACCAGGTTGTCCACCATTGGTCCTTTCTTATACCACCAAGACAGTGACCAATCTTCATTCATTCCTACATTCAAAGAATGTTTATTAAAATGACTACTATGTGCTAGCCTCTGTTTTAGGCTCCTGGGACACAGATTCAGTCCCTGCCTTCACGGGGCTTACCAATATTCCCAGTCCCTCCTGACTCCCTCCCACCTGGGCACGCTGCTTTGTTTTGACTCCCTCTGCAACTTTCCCACATTGCCCAGCCAGCCTTGGTGGAACTTTTCTCACAATGTTGTTTTAAAACTCCTACTATGTGCCAGGTATATACTCTCCTTTGAGTTATACCATCATTCTACAAGGAAGGAATTACTATGTAACTTAACTTAACAGGAAATAGAAGCTCCAGGAGATGACTTGACTTCTGCAAAGCCAGGAGGTATCAAAGCTAGTGCTTGAAGCAGGGATTGCATTCTCAGTCCAGGGCTCAGTCTCCCCTGCTAGGCTCACTGAGTCTCATCCATCCCTGTTCAGGCCTTTCCTGCTGCTACGAAATGGCTGTGAAACAGTGTGCTGAGCTGCAGCATTTCTCCCAGGCTTGGGCCAGGGAAGATCTTGTTGTGAAATTGTATTTAGTGATTCCGTAATTATCATCACCCCAGGAAGGAGAAGGGTGCTGAAATGAGACAGATTTATCCAGGGCATGAGCTCCTCCTTGGACATGGCCCCAGCTACTCAGCAGATCCTGTCTGGTAAAGATATACCAGGCCAATTCCAGATTAAAGCCCACTCTGCAGGGACTCTGCCTTCTCCCAGGGCCTGGCTTGTTTACAGGCAAAGTGTCTGGCACGAGATTGCTCTCTAATAAACATTTGCTGAAGAATGAATCAAAATGATCAAATAAACTGAATTCAAATTTTAGTTTTACCTTTCTATTTGGGGGTGCCTTGGGCAAGTCACTTTGTTTTCTTGAGTCTGAGAATTGTCACCTATAAAATGGAATTAACAATGGTCTTGTGGAAATTAAATGTAATAATGTGGAATTAACCATCTCAGGTCCTGGTATACAGCAGGAGCGAAGCACGGCTTCCCAAAGTCATGTTCAGGCAGGGATAGACAAAACCCTTTCACTTAGTTTTGCGCCCACCAATCCATAGGAGTCCTGTTCTCTTTACTTAGCTTTCCTGGCAGTGGAGAGATGCAGCTGCAAACAGATGTTCCCACCACCCACCTCCTCTGAAAACATGTTACCTTGTCTGCTCTCAGTATCCTCATCCACAAAATAGGGACACAGGCTTTTCATCTAGAGAGAGCCACAGGCAGCATGGAAGTGCTGTTCCTCTTAGGACCCTGGAAAGAATGAGGGAGGTTTTGTTTCCAGCGTGTTGGGCAGGAGGAGGATGGCAGTTAGGAGGGATTAACTGTAATTATCTGTTTATCTCTGAGGTTTGACCTATGAATGTTTCTGTTCAATCCATGGTGTTTAGCAATGCTCAGCTAGGCAGAAAGCCTCCATCTGCTCCTTGGGCTTTCAGTGGACCGAGCTCTGTGGTGGTGTCGCTGTTCAGCCTCACAGATGCTTTGCTGTTACCTTGAGTCATTCACCTTGAGGAAATAGCATCACGGGTTCAAGGACCAACTAATTTGCCTTCTCTTTTATTTTGATTGAAGAGTAGGGAGGCATTTCTTGCAAAACATTCCTGGATAGGGACCTGAGTAGGGACATATTATTATTATTATTAAAGTATTGGAGGAAAGGTATCTAGTTTGCATTGGGGCTGGTGCACTAATGTGAAATATTAAAGGAAATATTTGTTGGGTAGGGTCAACTTAAAGCATTGATTGCCTTTAAAGCATCAAAGATCTGTATTGGGAAAAATATTATAGCAGGAGCAGAGGTGGTGGTGGGTAAGGAAAGGATAATTAAAATGTCTTTGCCCTTCAGGAGCCCAAGGTCAAGTGAGAGAGACCCATCATGGACACAATAGACATACCAGTGGCCATTGAATTACTGACCTGAACAATGGTATGATAAAAAGTCAAAATGGGTAATTCAGATGTTGTGATGGGAGGTTGCTTCCTGGAGGAAGTATGAGTTTCAATAGAGAGAAAGGATGTAAGCAGATGGAAGGACATGAAGAGGTTGTTCTGATATGAAGAGCTCTGGAGCCAAGACCAGGGGACTGGCCCTGGGGGCTGGTGGGTGAGCAATCAGACTCACTAGGGTAGACTGATTAGAAGATCCCAGATTTCAGTTTCTGCTCTGCCACTTAATAGCAAGGCCACTTGCAGCTAGTTGCTCTCCTTCTTAGTACGTCAGTAACCTACATCAAAGCCTGAGTCTCAGGTCTAATGAGAGACATGAAGATAACACTGATTATGAAGAGATTGGCTCTGGCTCAACAAATGCGATTTCCCTCTCTCTCCTCTTCATAACTTCTTGAAAATCAATTCCATGTGGCCAAAGGCAGGGCATCATGTGAGGAAAGCCTTGGGACTCTCAGATGGTCACTGGGTATGGCTGGTCATTGTTACCCTCATCCTTCCCCCAGAGAACTCACTGAGGGTCTGCATCAGAAGAACAACTGCATGAGATTCTGTGACTACAGCTGTACCTCCATTGCCATGCCAAGAAAAGGGGCCAAACGGTCTTCTCTTCTTGTAATCCTTAACTGAGAACTGACATCCTGCAGCTGCTCCTATTGCAAAAGTAGCCTGATAAATGATGAGGTACCTTCTATAGAAACCTACTGTGGTAGGTAGAATAATGGTCCCCAAAATAGGTCTATGCCCTAACCCTTAGAATGAAAGTTGGAATGGAATATAATGTGGAAAAGAATCAGATGGAATCAAATGCAAAGGAATCAGATGAAATCAAAGTTGCTAATTAACTGACCTTAAATTAGGGGGATTATCCTGGATTATCTGCATGAGTCCAGTGTAAGTAATCACAAGGGTCCTTAAAGGTTGAAGAGATGCCAGAGAGATGCCAGAGAGATGGCAGCTTCAGCAGGACTTGGCCTGATGTTGCTGGATTTGACCATGAGAAAAGGGCCGTGAGCCAGGGAATGTGGGCAGCTTCTACAATCTGGAAAAGGCAAGAAAATGGATTCACCCTGTGGTGGCTTAGAGCTATCTACCCCAGAAAAACACATTCTTAAACTTAATCCATTACTGTGGGTGTGAATCCTTGTAAATGGGACCTTTTGATGAGGTTACTTCAGTTAAGATGTGGGCCCAGCTGAATCAGGATGGGTCTTAATCCTATTACTGAAAGCCATATAGGGTAGGTCACAGACAGAGAGAAAGCTGTCTCTAGTATTATGATTTTTACTCTTCTTTAGTCAACAGACATCTCTGGAACACCAAACTTGTGCTAGCTCTATCTGAGCTTAGGCCATGGTTTCTGGATAAGAGGAGGGGTAGGAAAAGAGACAAAGGTGGCTTTCCCTTAAGCCCCATTCAATAACTTTAAAAAAAATTAATTAATTTTTTTATATTTTAAAAGATGTTTAGATTACATAAATGTTACACAAAAATTACAAGGATTCCCATGTTCCCCACCTCCCACACCTCCCATAACATCCCACACAAACATCTTTCATTAGTGTGGCACATCACCTGCAATGGATATACACATCCTGGGGCCTTGCCACCAAGCATGGACCATAGTTCACATTGTAGACCACACTCTCTTCCACACAGTTCTGCACACTATATGCTGATGTAAAATGGCCTATATCTGTCATCGTAATGCCATTCAGGACAATTCCCAAGTCCCAAAAAAGCCCCTGTATTACAACTGCTTTTCCCTTTCCTGCCCCAAAAGCGTCCAGTGGCCACTGGCTCCACCTCACTGTTGTAATTTCTTCCATTGTTTGAATCACAATATGTCTACAACAGAATACCAGTGAGTCCACTCTAGTCCATAGCTCCTCCCCCAATCCTGAGGAGTTTGGGATGGTGATGCCCACTGCACCTCCAAGTGAGAAGGGGCCTATATCCCATGGATACGATGGATGGGGTTATGCTTCCTGCAGCTGCAGACTCTCTCCATTCCCTGGGATGGCCGCCGTCCATCATCATCTCTTCACCAAGTGACTTGGGTGAGTCCATTGAGCTGTAGAGTAGGAGTTGCAGCTCCACCGAGATTCCAGGCACAGCTGGCACATGGGCAGGCCAAAGGCTCCAGTCTCTGGAAGTACACCTACAAACTCCAGCACCACGTATAGGTTTGAATAGAAGGGACTGATGGGCCATGTGCAGGGAAGACTTATTCGAGTTCAACTCTGTCACTCTCAGGAGCACAGATTCCAAAGTATAGCCCACTGATAAGGCATCAATCTCTGGAGCTATCCCCCCTTATATAGGACCTGGGTGTCTCCAGAGCCCTCAGGAGCCCCTCTGTGTGGGGTGATACCCACTTTGGTGTTCTATGAGGACTTACTGAGGTGTGCATAAGTGTTACCTCTGGGGTGACCTCCCGACTCTCTTTGAAGTCTCTTAGCCCCATGAACTCATTTGTCTTTACCTTTTCCCCCTTTTATTCAAGGTCTTTTTCCAGTGGTATTGCCAGATGGCACTTGGTGTTAATCCCTCATTGCCAGGGAGGCTCATCCCTGGGAGTCATGTCCCACACTGGGGGGAAGGTAATGCATTCATATGCTGAGTTTGGCTTAGAGAGAGGCCACATTTGAGCAATGAGGAGGCTCTCAGGTGGCAACCCTTTCAATAATTTTTTATGTCATTTTGGCCACCCCTATCTGCATGGCAGGCTAGTAGTTGTAGTCGTTTAGCTAGGCTCATGGCTTCCCCCAAATAAAATCAGTATTCTTCTATTAGGGAGAAGGAGAGATTGGATTTTAGGTAGTTACTTACTCACAGTTGGTTAATGCTGTGGAACTATAGAGAGGAAGTTCTAGAGAAAAGGGAGTACCCATTAAGTGGCATGTCTTTTATACATATTGTTCCATTTAACTTTACAACTACCCTGTGAGGTAGAGTTTCCCCCATTTTAGTAGCATTTTCCCCATTTAAATATACTGAAATAGAGACTCAGAGAAGTTCCATAACTGATGCATTATCACACAACTAATAGGCAGAGGCAAAATTGAACCACTCAACACTGTATTCCAAGTTCTGAGCCCACCCTTCCAACATTGCCTTGTCTTCCATGTGAGGGCCTGCAGACAAACCTGGTGGATTGAAAATACCCTTCTCCCTGCTCATTGACTCTCTGAAGATGTGTTTAGCCCAGCAGGACTCTGACTGGTTTTCTTGGCATTCCAGGTCCTCCTTTTCAGTCTGTGGGAACAGCCTGTGCTGTGGGTGCCATCCTGGTACCCAGGCAAGTGCACCCAACAGAAGTATCACATGCAGAGCAAATGCAAACACAGCAGCAGTCTCCACTGGACCAAATGTTCCAAAAGGAAAAGCCACTGACTCCTTAGCCCTTCCCCAGTTCTGTTTCTTGGGAAGCCACAGGTTGTGCTAACCTTCACCTGGCAGCTCCTCTGGGCTGTGGTGGGTTGAGCCCAGCACTGCCGAGCACACACCTCATTTCTCTTGCCAGTGCTTCTTACACTGCTGATGCCTGTCAAGCCTTTCTGTTCACACTTCAAGCCAGCTCTTCTCTTCCTGGATGTTCACTGGACAGTTGGCCCCTTCATGCACTAGCAAATTGTCATGGAAAAACCCTTTGGGAGGCTGAAACATAGGCAAGTGGCTCCTCACTGGAGGCTCCATCTGTCTGAGTCATTTGACCTAATTGAAATTGAGGCACATTAATAATGAGACAAACAATGGCCAGCAAATAAAATGGGGCCTTTAGCTATGATTTGGAAATAATTAGTGAAATAAAAACTGGTTCAATGATAAGGTTCAGTATGTGAGGCAAAATCTCTTACAAACAGCTATATTCTTGGACGCCCAAGGGTGACTAGTGACAGAGAAATGCCTCCTTGTATCTCTGGGATCAAGTGACAAGGCACAAGCGAGGGCTTTACCATGCTTTTTCCAAACACACTGCAGGAAGGGCCAATTGGGCCTGAGCTGTAAGGGCTGTAACCAAAGCACTGGAGAAATACCTGTGACTTTGCAACTGCCAAGGACTCTCATCCAAACAGCAGTTTAGAGGAAAGGGCTTGGCAAAGCTTGTTTGCAAGTCTGGTTGGCATGCTGAGTTGGTCTCTCTGAGCAGCCTGAGTCTACAACCACAACCTGGCCATAGTGATTGGACGAGATGGGGTGTGTGGCATGCACTTCAGAGTTAATGGTGTCCTCATAACCTGACCCCCATCATTTGCTTTGTCAACATTTCCTCCATGAGGACAGTTAAGTGCTCTTTTGTTTTTCCTGGCTCTTTCTCTGCATGTTTATTTTTCATGCAGCTGAAGTAAATTCCAAAGGGAGAAAATGGGCAAAAAATAGTTGACTCAACTAAGTAACAAGTATGAGCCAGGCATTTGGTAAAGGATTTATAATCATTATCTGCTTTCTTCCTTGAAGCAATACCATTACATGAAATTTACAGATTAAAGAATTAAGACTTATAGAGATTAATTTGCCCAAATTGACTATGAAAGAAATCCATGTCATGCTCACTTTATATATGAGAAACCTCCAGTCATCCACATTTTTTACCCATATAAGGCTTGGAAAATGTGTACTTCCTATTTTGCCCTTGAGGCAATACAAAATCCAACTGTGCCTCACAAGCCATCAGATAAATATTAAATATGTTTGATTAAGACTTTGTTCAATAAACCCTGTTGCCATGTTCCAACATTGAAAACTAGGATTCTATGCATGCAATATTTAGCGCCTCTCTGTTAAACAGAACATTAAACTAAGCAGAACATCAAGGTCCTGAGAATTCTACATAAATGAGTTTTCTCCATAATAAATATAATGAATAGAATTTGGAGGTGAATTCATGGAACACATTCTAAGAAGCACTTTGGAGGTAGCAATGGCTGTAGTTGAGGATGGATGACAATTGACATCTAGTCTTCATTTTGGCTTTCCTTATTCTTCAGTTTCAATTGATGGGGTTCCATAGTGGGATTGAAGTAGAATGGAGGAGGGACATCTCTCCTGCCTAATGTTTTCCTTTTATGTGTCATTCCCTTTGGGGTGGGTGGGGAGGTGGCTCAGGACCCACAAGTTATGGTGACAATAGAGTATGACCCAGTTCACTGATAGCTTCCTCTTCTACCTGGGCTTCCTGCCTGACAAAGAGGAGATCTGAGAGAACCTTTTCTTTGGTGTCTATTGCATCCACTGCAGTTCTCTCTTCTCTCAGGAAGGGATAGTGCAGGGACATATGCAGATGTATCCTTTCATTTCTTCAGCAAACCCCACAGGGTAGGAATTATGCCACCCAATTTTTAGATAAGGAAACTGAGGCTCTGTACATTTCAATGACTCACAGAAAGCCAAGTGGCCAGTGAGTGGTAGAACTGAGATTTAAGTCCCAGCATTTCATAACCTTGCAGAAATTGTGGTATTGTAAGAGGCTAGAGTTCTCAGTGGGAAGCACTAGTACAGACCCAGTGAAGGAGCTCTGCCCTACTTGGCATGTGTTTTAGTTGGCTAAAGCTGCTCAAAGCAGAAACCATAAAATGGGTTGCCTTTTAACAATGGACTTTTTTTTCATTTTAGTTTAAAAAGTGAAAGTCTGTAGAACATTTTATTTTTTTTTAATTTTTAATAATTTTTTAATTAAAAAAAGATATTTAGATTACATAAATGTTACATAAAAATATAGGGGATTCCCATATGCCCCACTCCCTACACCTCCCACATTTTCCCACATTAACAACATCCTTCATTAGTGTGGCACATTTGTTACAATTGATGAAAACATTTTGGAGCATTGCCACTAAGCATGGATTATAGCTTACATTGAAGTTTACACTCTCTCTTGCACAATTTTGTAGGTTATGGCAAGATATGTAACAGCCTGTATCTGTTGTTGTAACATCATTCAGGACAATTCCAAAGTCCCCAAAATGCCCCCATATTTCATCTGTTTTTCTGTCTCCCTGCCCTCAGAACCTCCAATGGCTTTACAAGTTTATAGTTTTGATGCTGAGAAAAATGTCCAGATCAAGGCATCATCAAGGCAATGCTTTTCCCTAAGACTGGCTGCTGGTGATCATGGGTGCTCCTCTGTTACAAGGCCAGGCACATGGCGGTATCTGCTGGTCTCTCCCTTCTCTCCTGGGCTTCATTCTTTCAACTTCTTGCTTCTGTGCCTCTCTTTGTCTGAATTTCATTCTTTTATGAAGGACTCCAGTAAGAGCATTAAGACCCATCCTGAATGAGGTGGAAGTTAAGATCCTACTCACCTAAAGTTTCTACTTACAATGGGTCCACACCCACAGGAATGTATTAACTTTATGAACATACTTTTCTGGGGTACGTACAGCTTCAAACCGTCACAGCATGACATCCAATGGTATCTCTTGGCTCTGCCTACAAACTCCAATTCTTGCTTCCCCAAGAGGAGACTCTTATTTGTATCATTCAAAACAGAACTTTACTTATTTCTAAAAATGTAAGTGGTGTTCTTTCCCTCAAACTTTATAAACAAGGCAAAGAGGATTGAGAGAGTGACTGTTCAGCAACAACAAAAAACCCCTCAGAAATAAATGAACATTTTGTATTGTGCTTCATTTTGGTTTTATGAGCTCCAAAATAGCACTTCAAGTGATTAATGTTTTCTTCATTAACCGTAACTAAGCCTGAGCAAAGCTTTCCTCTTTTCTCTAACATTTTGTAGGAGATCAAGGGTAGTTCATTTCTGAAAGTAACCCTTTATAATCTGATGTAGGCAGTTTACGGGAGTGGGGAGAGCATGGGCTTTGGTTTCAGGCAGGCCTGGATTCAAATGTGGTCCTTGACTTTCTGTGTGACCTTGAGTGGATGAGCCTCCATTTCACATGATAAGATGAGGATATTAATGTGAACCTTGTAGAACTGGCAGACTGTTCTGTTCGTGGCCCTGATGGGCCATGCCTCCTAGTATTTATGCCTTTTGAGCCTGGGCTGTGCTTAAGCTTGCTTTAACCAACAGAATGCAATGGCATTCTGAAGAGCACACAGATGTAAGCTGCTAGTCCCTCTAGAGTGATGGCTCTCAACTAGGGGCAGCCTCAAAGGGGACATTTGGAAAAGTTAGAGATGTTTGTCATCACAGTTGAGGGAGCACTAATGGCATCTAGTGAGTAGAGACCAGGGATGCTGCCAGACCTAAAATGCACAGGACAGGCCTTCCCCCACCCCCACAGCAAAGAATTCTCCAGCTCAGAATGTCATTAGCACTGAGATTAAGAAACCCTGTTCTAAAGGCTTAGGCTGGATGTAGCCCTAAGTCTCCAGGTTGGAAAAACAGCTTTACTCTTCTGCAGAGATCTTGTAAAGAGGTTCCCCGGATGTGATGATGCCACATCAAAGAGGAAGAGGCCTTGAGACTCCCCAGAGAGAGCGAGAGAAGCCCAGCACCCCACGGTCCCAGCAGATCTCAGCAGCCCCCCTCCCGACCGCCTCCCCGGCTGAATGTGGCCCGTGAGCAATCACCAGCAAGCCTGGCAGAACCGTCCAGTGGAGCCCAGCCCAGCTGGCAGAATCCTTAGCCAAATTTAAATGGTTTTTGCGGTAAGCCACTAAGTTTTGGAGTGATTTGATATACATCAGTGGATAACTCAAACAACAACATACATTGAAGGACCTATAGCGTCTCAATAGTTTCCTTCCTCTGCGGATGGTGGGGCGCATCACCCAGATTCCCTCTTCAGGACTGAGGCTCTCAGCCCCCAGCAGCTGGCAGAGTTGGTGGCTGGTGGCTCACAGCTGAGTTCCTCTCCAGGATTTGCCTTCAGTTGATGAAAGGAGTTGCCTCATCCAAACTCCAACAATTCCTGCCCTGGGGCAGGGGTGCAGCCTGCCTCACAGGACTGGTCCAGGTGCAGGCTGGAAGTACCTGGCCCCTTGCCTCAAAGCGGGACAACCCTACAGGGTTATCCCAGCTCTAGAGCTCCCCGAGGTCACTGCTGAGACTGCAAAGGCTCAGCACCACCCTTTGCCAGATTCACTACCCTTCTGGGCATTGATCCTGAGGAAACTGCCCAAAGCATCCCCTGCATGCAAACGTCCTTCCCGGAGGCTGTCTTCTGGCTTGGAAGGTCTTTCTTGCTCCCTGTCTTCCATCTGGAAGTTTTCGCCTTAAGACCTCCAGGATACAGGGTGTTGGCCAAGAGCACCACCCTTGGATACTGAGTCAGGCCTTGGTTCTTGCTCCATCCTTGTCTTAAGTCTCAGCTGCCTTTCCAATACAGACAGGTGAAAAAAGACCTTCCTCAGAACAAAGAGCGATTCAGAAGTTTACCTGTAACTCTGGGAAACATAAATAGCAAACAAACACACAGAAACATGCAAGCATACCTTGGAGGTATTGCAGGTTAGGTCCCAGACCACCGCAATAAAGCGAATATTGCAATAGAGCTTGTCACACGCATCTTTTTTTTTTTTTTTTTTCAGTTTCCCAGTGCATATAAAAACTATGTTTACACCCCACTGTGGTCTATTAAGTGTGCAGTAGCATTATGTCTAAAAAACCCAATGTACAAACCTTAATTAAAATGTGACACAGAGGCATGAAGTGAGCACGTGCTGTTGGAAATATGGTGCCGATACACTTGCTCAATGCAGGGATGCCGCAAACCTTCCACTGGTGAAAAAGAATGCAATATCTGTGAAGTGCAATAATGCGAAGCATAATTAAACGTGGTGTGCCTGTATTAATCTCCACCAGCAGCTCAAGAAGTACAAATTAAATCCACCTTGAGATACCTTTTTACACTGACTAAATTAGCAGGACAAAGTAAGAATAAATTCAAATACACATTGCTGGTAACATCATGGTGAATATCGGGCCCTCTTGAGCTGCCAGTTTAAATATAAATGTCTTAAACACTAGAAATCAATATAGCAACACTAAGTGGAAACTATAAACACGGTCCTGCCCTTTGCCCATTACTGGTATTATAAGAAGGCATGTGAATAAATTGGTTTAAGAGAAAGTTTGAGGTTTAAATTTGGATCTCTTCAATTTTGCAAGGCTTAAAAACACACAGGTAGTGTAAGGGAACAACAAGAAGCTAGAACGCTTCAACTGTTGCAATGTTTTTCAAAGGCTGGTCCTCTGGTTACAAACATCCAAATTGACTGGTGTGTTATTAAAAGGCACAAACCCGAGCCTGACCCCAAATCTCATAAAGCAGAGTTTATGAAAGTTGGGCCAGGGCATCTGCATTTTAAGTAAGTTTCCCAGGTGTCTTTGGGCCTTCCAAATATGACGACACTATTGAAGCTGTTCCTTTAGGTTTTTATGATGGTGATTGAATTAGGAGTGATATTATCTGTTTTCAAATTTGCTGTAATTATTTTGTTGTTATGTTTTCACAGTTGTTAGGAGGGAAAAAATCTGTAATTTTCTTTGCATACTCCAGAGAAAAGTCACTTTAATTATAGGTGTCTTAATTTTTGCCCACAAAGGTATGTAGTTTAACCTCATCCACGTTGGTGGATGAAGCATCAGCAGAGAAAAGTCTTGCATGAAGAGAAGGGCATTCTTATCGTTGTTAATTTTCCTGATAATAGATAGTTAAGATATATTTAAGAATCTTCTGTTGCTAACCATTCCAAAGTCCCTTTGAATCTAGGGGTATGAATATCATTTATTGCATTTGCTTCCGTGTTTAGCTCTATGCTCGAAATATTTTCCTAAAAGCAATCACATAAGTGGAAAAACTATCTGGACCAAAAATATATGGTAAGTGTGTGCATGTGTGTGTGTGTGTGTGGGGGGGGGCTGTTTCTCCCAGGTAGTGGGTGGAGGGTGTATTGTTTTATAGGGGTTGGCTAACTTTTTCTGTAAAGGGTCAGATAGTAACTACTTTTCAGCTTGGTGGGCCATACAGTGGCCTCTGTTGGCATCTACTCAGTTCTGCCATTAGAGATTGAATGCAGCCATTGACAATATATAAACGACAGCATGTGGCTGTGTTCCGATAAAACTTTATTTACAAAAATAGGTGGCAGGCTGGATTTGACAGTAGACCAAACAGTGCATTCTTTGAATTGTTCATTCACATTCATCATTTTACTTGAGGAGAACCTGAACTCAGAGAGGTGAAGTGACTCAACCCAAGACATAGCAAACCCAGAGCCAGAACCTGGATTTCCAAGATACTCTCTTGATCCTCCTATGACAGAGTAGAAAACAAAATGACAGCTTCCTCCATTGACAGAGTGGAGGGGGATGGAGGAGAGAGTGGAAGAGTGGAAGAGAGAATCATGGTGTTTGCATTGGATGCCCCCCCCCCACCAATAAATCTCTTCCTGACATTAACCAGGATTTACCTGTGTTTTGCCTAGGTTCTTTTGTTTTGTTTTGTTTTGTTTTGAAAATAGAAGGAACTCTGGGCAGAGAAAAGAGGGTCTGTCACTCAACCTCCCTCTGTGGCCTTAAAGAAGTCACGTCTCCCCTCTGGGCTTCATTTTCTTCGGTTTCTGAAATGTAGGGCTTGATTTGGTGATCGTGAATTCCTTTTCTTCTCAAATTTTATGGTTCTTCAAGTGTCTTCCTCCTTGTTCAGCATTTCTTCCATCAATCCACAATGACTCACAAGTTGGCGGCAACTTACTCAGGCCTTGACACAGAGAGGCCCAAATTTGGTGGCTCCATCTGAGGGTCAGCGGGCCCCCTATTTCTGATGTGAACCAGCCAGCCTGTGCTCACCGGGCCGACTCATCGCCATCCCCTCTCTCCAGCATCCTGGGAACTGCCTGACCTCATTGCTTCTTGGGCCCAGAGTTGATTACCATAATAAAAGTGCTCACCTGCCTTCAAAGCCTTTCT